>PVJI01009402.1:0-43687 GCA_004026765.1 Micronycteris hirsuta | reverse complement strand
ATATTAGCTGAAGTGAAGAATACATAGCAGGGAAGAATCAGAGGAGTAGATGAAACAGAAGATCAAATCAGAACATTGGATAATAAGGAAGCAGAATACACCGAACTAGAGCAACAACAACAAAGAATCCAAAACAATGAAGACAGTGTAAGGAGCCTCTGGGACAACTTCAAGCATACAAACATTTGCATCATGGGAGTGCTAGAAGGAGAAGAAAGAAAATAAGAAATTGAAAGTCTATTTGAAAAAATAGTGGCAGAAAACTTTTGTAACTTGGTGAAAGAAATAGACAAACAAGTCCAGAAAGTGCAGAAAAATCCCAGACAAGATGACTCCAAAGAGGCACGCAACAGGACTCATTATAATTAAAATGCAAAATATTAAAGACAAAGAGAGAGTCTTAAAAAACATAAGATAAAAGTAGTTAGTTATCTACAAGGGAGTTCCCACAAAAATGTCACCTGAGTCCTCAATAGAAACTTTGCCATCCAGAAGGGACTGGCAAGAAATACATCAAGGTGATGAAAGTCAAGGACCTATAACCAAGGCTATTCTACCCAGCAAAACTAGCACTTAGACTCGAAGGACAGATAAAGAGCTTTCCAGACAAGAAAAAACTAAAAGAGTTCATCACCACCAAATCAGTATTAGAGGGAAAAAATCATCAAAACTATGAATAATAAAATGGCAATAAATACATATCTATCGACAGTTGAATCTAAAAAATAAATAAATAACAAGCATAATAGAAATAGATGAATAGATACAGAGAATATTTTGACCGTTCCCAGATGAAAGGAGGGTAGGGGGGATGGGTAAAAACAAGTGAAGTGATTAAGAAGTACGTATTGGCACACTGATGGACAAAAAAAAAGGAAAACATGGAAAAAAACAAAACAAAAAACCCTCCTGTCCTGCCTTCAGAATGGAGTTTGCAAATAATGTCAGTCAGGATTCGTTTTGGCAAAAACCAGTGATTTCCACATTCAGCCAGTGTAGCCAGCAGAAATTTCTGATCCACAATGCATGGATTCCTTCTAAAAGAAATAAAGAAAAAAATCACAAAACACAAACTTTTTTATTCAAAACTAAAGTTCTTGTAAGGTAAAAAAAAAAAAAAAAAGAAAGAAGTACATATTGGTAGTTACAGAGTAGCCATAGAGATGTAAAGTACAGGATAGGAATATAGTTAATAATATTGTAAGAACTATGTGTGGTGTCAGATGAGTACACGATTTATCAGGATGATCACTTAGTAACTTATATTATGTCTATAATCACTGGGGTGTACACTTAAAACTAATATAATATTGTATGTCAATTGTTAAAAATCAAAAATGATTACAATATCAAAAATAAAATGAATAAACCATCTTACTGATTATGCACTTATTTAAACTCCTCTCCTGGATCCTGCAAGGCTGGGGCCCTTGACCAAATCTAGCCATAATAATAGGGCTGGTGTGAGGGCACAGCATCAGCGAAAGCAGATCCAAATGATGACAACCAGGGATAAAGCGGGAGTTAAGCCAAACGGGTATTAAAACTGAAGCACCAATTTCATGAAATGAGGTAATGAGGCCAAAAGCAGGGACCAGGCAACAGAATGAGAACTAAACACCAAGGGACAGAGAAAAGTCCTGGTGTAAAGGACAGGAAGAACTTTTTAAAAATCCTATGGTCTGGAGCATAACTCACTGTAGACTTTTGAAGCTATGTTTCTACCCTGTTTGTGGGGAAAACAGACATATTGTCAGATTAGGAAAGAGGATGGCAGATAAAATTGAATTTATTGTTATCCTATTAAGTTCTATTAAGTTATTGTTATCCTACTGAGTTCTAAACATTTTATGTGAATGCATTGTCTAGGTTTGGGTTGACAAAAACCCCTCAAATAATCCATGGTCTCAGTGTCACAAAATCCTGTAGGGGGTACAGACAAATCAAATAATGACCTAAATTCAAGCTCATGATCTTTCCCAGTAGCTATATTCTGGCAAAAGTTGATGGTGTCAAATATATTAAATGTATAGGACACACACACACACGAAAAGAATACTTTATCAGTAATGTGCTTATAACTCTCTTTAGAACATATATGCTGAACTGATTTATCTTGCTAATTAACATCCTTACATCAGTATTATAATGACTTTTTTTTTTTTTTTGGTCCAGCAGCATATTCCAACAATGTGGAAAGACAGGAGTACACAGATGTTGTCTGGTACAAATGAGTATTTGTGACAATAACCCTCAAAACAAGCAATCTATACATGGCTAATGAGAAAAGACTGCATTTTCCTACTTTTGTTTTATCAAACAGTAGATCATTTTGCACTAAATTCATGTTGATGCCAAACTGCCCACTGGCATTTCCTTCATGCTTGTATTTACTCTTGCAAGGTTAAAATGAAAACTTTTGAATTCTGGTATGGAGATATTGCAATTAAGTGCTATTGAACCAGTCTTTGTAAATTTTTTTAAAAAGTGATAGGAAATTATATCGATTTACATTCCACATTTTCAATCCCTTTCCAGTGTGTAATGGATTAAAATCAGTGGGCTAGGTCCAAGAAGAACTAGGGGTGTGGCATTTAAACCAACAGCATCTATTTCCAGTTACATTTCTCTGGCAAAACCCAGAAAGAAATGCCATCAAAAGGCTCAATTTTACACAGAATTTAAAAATGTAAATTAAGCCCTGGCAGGGTGGCTCAGTTGGTTGGAGTGGCATCCTATACACCAAAATTCGTGGGTTTGATTTCCAGTCAGAGCACAGAGCACATACCTAGGTTGTAGGTTCGATCCCCACTCTGGGCACGTTCAAGAGGCAACCAATCATTCTCTCTCTCTCTTTCTCTCCCTCTCTCTCTGTCAAATTAAGAATAAAATATATTATTGGGTGAGGATTTTAAAAACTAAAAAATAAGTTATTTTCATAAAGTTTTTTTGAAAATAAATAAGATATTGTCCTCTTAATTCCTGACAGGAAGTCACATTTTATCTTAAAGTTGTTTTGTTATAATATAAAGTTGTTTTGTTAAAAGCTAACATATGTGGAAAAGATTTGCAATAGTTTCTGCCCAATTTTCACCTCCTTTGGTTGACTCCCACATCCTTCAGTAGAACCATTTCCCTTCATCTTTCCTCTATAGCAGAGTTAGCACAGCTAGCACAATTTCTCATCTTGCATTTAACCTACCACAATTTGAATATGCCAACCATGGATACTGTACTCCCAGGATTTCTAGGTGCTACATATTTAAGGAGTACTTGACAGTTCTATTAATTCAACTTCTCTGAAGCATTTGATACTATTGACCATACTTCTCTTTTAAATCATCCTTCTTTGAGTTCTGTGTCCACTTTCGTCTCTGGTTTTCTTCCTATCCCTTGACCTCTCTTTCTTAAAATCTCTTCATGTTCCCCCTTCTCCTTTGCCAATGCTATCACTGTTAGAGACCACCGCAGTGTACTTCTCGACTCTCCTATGTCACTCTTTTATTTTCTGTGATCTTAGCCATTCTTAATTACTATTTTAAATATCATGTTTCCAGCCCTGACCTCTCTGGTGAACCCTAGACTTTTTCATCATACAGCGCACTATAAAATTCCAGTTGAGCCTCCACATCAACAAAACCAGAAGCAGATCGATCATATTGCTGCACATTTTGTTCTTTTTCTGTGTCTCTGTCTTACCCAGTGTCATGACTATTTATGTAGTTTTCCTTGGACAAAATCTGGGAACTATCCTCAACTCCGCCTTCACTTCAACACCCACCACACCTGAAGGATTATGAATTCATATTAATCCTACCATTTTAATATGTGTAAAAGTTTCAATTCTCTCTCTCTTTACCAACTCTCTGATTTTCTTTAACCCAATTTACTTCAATAACCTCTTTTCTTTTTTCCTTCATTATGATCTTTGTTCCCTCCAATACAGTCTCTGCACGTTATTCACAGCAATCACTTTGAAAGGCAGTCTTCATCATGTCATTGCCCTGCTTACAATCCTTTACCTGTTCCACCCGGACTTTGTGTCTCCTGCCAAACTCTCAGGCATTGGATACAATCATAATCGGATCCCAGCTAATACCTTGTCACTGTCAATCTCCTCCCCAATATCCCACCCCGTCTTATAAAAATCTGATAAACTACATGGTTTCTCAAGTACAACATCATAGTCTTTCTTATCTTGAAAACTGCTGCTCACAAAGAATACTCTTCTCCTTATTACCCCCACTTCTAACTGCCCCCAACTCATTTCTTCATAGTCAGCCGAGAAGTTTCCATGATTCACACTTCCCAACACACACACACAGTTATACGCTTACACAGTTTAGGCCAAGGGCTCTATCTCTAAACCAGGGTTTAGCAACACTGGCAAGAATCATTCCTTGTTGTGGGAGGCTGCTTTTTCACATGCAGGGTGTTTCGCAGCAACCCCACCCTTATGTACTTGATTCTAACAGCACTTGTGGCCCTCGCTGTGTCAACCAACATTTCCCCCACACAACGGCAAAAGTTCTCTGCGGAGGAGCGCGGGAGGAACTACTTCATGTAGAGAATGACTGCTCTAGATTTTTATAGCTTCCTGTTCTCACTTACAGCAATTAAATGTATATGAGAAAGAGAGGAACTCAAAACTACCTAGCAATTCTATTTCTGAGTATTTTATCCAAAGAAATCCTAAACCTAATTCAAAAAAATATATTCAGCTCTATGCTCATTGCAACATTATTTACAATAGCCAAGATATGGAAATATGGAAGCAATCTAAGCATCCATCAATAGATGAGTGGGTAAAAAAAAATGGTGGCATATATATATGTATATATATATATATATGAATGCCTTGGCCATAAAAAAGAATAAAATCTTACCATGTGCAATAACATGGATAGACCTAGAGAGTATTATGCTAAGCAAAATAAGTCAGACAAAGACAAATACCATATGATTGCACTTATTTATAGAATCTAAAAAACAAAATAAACCAACAAACAAAACAGACTTAATAGATACAGAAAACAAACTGATGGTTGCCAGATTGGGGGAAGTGGTTGGGAGTTGGATAAAACAGTAAAGAGATTAAGAATTACAAGTTGGCAGTTCCAAAATAGCCATGTGAATGTAAAGCACAGCATAGGTGATGTATCAATAGTACTATAATAACTACGTGTGGGGTCACATGTGTACTAGACTTGTTGGGGAAATCACTTTGTTAGTTGTATAAATTTCTAACCACTGTGCTATATACTTGAAACTAATATAATAGTGAATGTCAACTATGATAGAAAAAAAAAATTAGCCCTGGCAGAGTGGCTTGGTTGGAGCATTGTCCTGAGCACCAAAAGGTTGTGGGTTAGATTCCTGGTCAGGGCAAATACCTAGGTTGCAGGTTCAATCCCCAGTCAGGGCACATATGGGTGTCAATCAATCAGCATTTCTCTCTCACATTGGTTTCTCTTTTTCTCTTTTCCTACTTTTGTCTCTAAAGTCAATAAAAGATATCCTCAGGTGAGGGTAAAAAAAAATTTTAAAGGGCTTAAAACAATGATCTAAGTATTTTCTTAAAAAGTTAGAAAAAGAGCAAATTAAATACACAGAATTGAAAATAAGTTGCTAGTATGGGTAAGAGCAATAATAATGCAACTAAAGAAGTTGGTGCATTAAGACTAAAAATTTTGATAAAAACTTGCAAAATTCAATTTAAAAGGCAAAAAATAACTGAATCAGGAATTTATAAAGAGCTCTTTATAGATTCTACAATTATTAAAAAGATTTATAAAAATCTTCATACCAAAACTGAACTCTAGACCTTTTAACCATACTACATAATCGATAATTCAGGCAGAGCCTCCACAGCAACATAACTATTTAGAAGCAGATCGATCACATTGCCAAATGACTTGCTCTTTTCCTGTGTCTGTGCCTGATACAGTGTTTATAATCCTATTTAAAAGTTTGTATGAAATCGATAGATTCTTATAAAAATATAATTAATTGAATCTGAAGCAGAACTTGCAATTAAAAATTTTCTCACAAGAAAATCCATGCCCAGATGATTATACCCAAGAATTATTGAAGACATTTAAAGAATAAATAAAACAACTCATATAAAATGTATCAGGCATGAGAGGTTGGAGTAGAGGAAGAGTATACACTTTCCGACTTTTTTGATAAGGACAGAAAACTCTTGTGACCAGACCCTAACAGAGACGTGACAGATGAGAAATGTTGCAGGCCAATTTCTTTATCAAAAAGAAAAAAAAAATTCTCGCCCTGGCTGGTGTGGCTCAGTGGATTGAGCGCAGGCTGGGAACCAAAGGTACCGGTTCGATTCCCAGTCAGGGCACATGCCTGGGTTGCAGGCCAGGCCCCCGTGAGGGCCATGTGAGAGGCAACCATACATTGCTGTTTCTCTCCCTCTCTGTCTCCCTCCCTTCCCCTCTCTCTAAAAATAAATAAAAATAAAATCTTTAAAAAAAAAAAAGAAAAAAATTCTCAACACAATATTAGCAAATCTAATGTCATTATATACTAAATAAGATATTATATAAAGACAAATTTATATTATTTTTGCAATATAAGATTTGCTTAACATTAAAAAAGCAATTGAATGTAATTCACTGTATTCACATAACAAAGAAAAATATATTACTAATAGTTGTAAAGATATGATAAAATTAAATATTCATTAATGATAAAAATCTTTAGCAATCTATGACTAGAATGGACCTTTTTTAAATGAAAAAGGGCATCTACAAAGAAAACATATTTCAAAAATGGTAAAATACTAAAGATTTTTGCCAGAAATCTAGACTGAAACAAGGCTGCCTTCATAAGCTATTAACACTGCTATTCAACATTATTCTAGAAGTTCTAGCTGGTACAATAAGAAAAGGAAAAAAAAAGAAAAGAAAAGAGGAGAGGAAAGGATTAACAATAAATAAAATTGATTTATTCTCAGATGACAGGATTGTGTAGTCAGAAAATATGCACATACATACATACATACATACATATGTTTATCCATCTACATGCCTTTATTCCCTACCTTCCTTTCTCCAATCCTCTGTTCTTGCACTTTCCAGATCCCTGCCAAGCTATTCACCACTTCTCAGTAGTTTGTGTATCTCAAACCACTTTTTCTTCACTTAAACTTGATGACACAGAGTACTGAATGAAGTTCTCTCCACTCGGAGACTTTCCCCTCACTGTTGTCTTCCAAGGTCACCTCAAGTGATAGCAATGTGGAAGCATTCCTTTCTTACACCTACATATCAAGTAATCTGCCCACGGCCCAGACCTACGTGATTGGCATGACCATTAGCAGGTTTGAAGGAGTCCTCAAAGAAGATATACTTGTGAACTTGGAGCTGTTGTTATAACACTGGTAGGTGACAAAGGGTTCTGGTCAAGAAACATCTAACAGGTTTATCCAACAGGAATAGGCATATGCCCTCAGGGACCAGAGAAATGATTATGCCGTGGTTCTGTGAAGAGCACATGGACTACAACTTCATCTATCACCTGTCCTCTGCACATCCTCTTCTACAGAGTGGTCTGTTGATGTGTGCATTTTCTGGTATGTGTTCGCTCAGAAATTTGTATCTTAGTGCTCCCCAAAGACTATTTTCCAATCCCCCTGTGTATGTTATTCTACTAAAAGAAAAGAATCAGAAGAATGGTTATTGAAGGCGCCTTCTACATATATTCATTCTGCAGAATTCTTCTTTTTCAGTCAATAACCCTGAGTCTGAAAGTGACTAAGTTCTGAAAACAACGATTGGGATTTTCCTCTACAGAGGCGGGCATCAGTTTTGTTCTCATTTGCTCTTGACCTTCTTTGATTAGGTCACAGGTCAGCAAACTTCTCTGTTGAGGACCACAAGCAAATATGTCACGTTTTTTTTTTTAGGCCATACAGTCTCTGGTGCATTCACTAAGCTTTTCCACTGTCACATAAAACAGCCGTAAATAATAGGCAAACAAGGGGATATGGCTATATCCCACAGGAAAATGACTGGCCTTGACCCACAAGCTTTAGTTTGCTGACCTTGATAAAGGTCAAGTAATTTTCTGACTGGCTGCCCGTCTATCTCATACAGAGCAGAGCCGTGGTCTATCAACTAAGATGGGTCCCCAAAAGTAGGTCTCTGCCTGCTGCTCTGACCCTGCCACCCATCATAATTATTATATCTCCTTTGCTGCTGATGATTAAATGCTGCCACCTGCTATCAAATATGCCATGATTTTATTATCTATACTGACCCCAGGGAGACGAGTTCTGTACAGCATCTTTTGTCATCAGTGAAAACCTACTGAGAGTGTCACCACGATGCTTATCAATGCTGGTGCCCCTTTCGTAGTGAATTTCTTAGCACTATTGTAAAAGGAGTATCCTCTGGGCCTTATAGAAAACCTAGTCAGATGGTACTATTTACAGGCTTTTATAATAAATTTACTCTGACATGCTCAAATCTCTGAGTCTTTTATTCCTTGTGCAATACTCCACTAAGGCAATTCTAGCAGCTTTATTTACTGTAGGCTATTAGTTCAAGCCTCAAAGCAGCCTCCCAATAAAATTATAGGACCATCTCAGGACCCTGTTTCCATGCCATTAAATCCTAAGTCAATATCAATTGTATCCACTATCTACTCTTTATGTTTCATTCTCTCCCCATCCAACCACCAATACAACATTTTAAAATTCATTCTGAAGCATGTTATTCCAGATCCTGGTACTGTAATTTAACCAGATCACACTGCTCTTTTAGTAAACAATTCCTTTCCTCCTGTTCAGGTACAGTATTTCACTTTTTGGATAACCTGAGATGAACTTTTTTATTTGTATAAGTGCAAGGGGGTGGGGTGGGCAGAGAAAACCCCAAGGAGAGCAAGCATACAAGCAAGAAGAGGTTTTTCTCCCCCTGCAAAGGGTGGGGAGGGGGAAATTACTGGTGACCTACAACATCCAAGAAAATATGGGTATTCAAGCATCTCCAGTCCACTTACCCATGTATCTTCATCAGCTCTAAGGGTCCCTCTCTTTCCCTCTCAGGGTCCTGACTTCAATGTAGGAGGGCTATAAATTCAACCTCCCGTATAATGGTGCCACATTTAAAATCAGGTATTGGACCTGATTTTCAGCAGTTCTTATTCTCTTAGCTGCAAGATTTAAGAGTCCCTTCTTTATTGCCTTGAAGACCTTCTGGCTTTTGCACAACCCCTCATTAATTACTAGGCAACAGTCTCCTATTCTTCCTTTAGGACTTCTATGGCAGCAAACAATAGCAAATCAACTCCACACGGTACCTACTTACCCGATGTCTCTCAAGAGCTGGAGGTGTAACATGGGCCAATGCATCCCCTTCCACCCCTATCTTGTCACAATTTATCAAAGGTTAGAGATTTAGTCATTGTGATGTTATGCATACTAAGGTGTATATCCATTAATTACTAAGCTATGCACTACTTCCGAGAAGTCTGTTATATGAGATCACTTCTTCCATGCATTAAATTTATGACAAGGTGTACTGATCCAAGTTCTGCCCACTAGAAGGGTTTTCCCTCACTGCTCAATTTCAGAGTGGCCTCTGAGTGGCAGCAATAGGAGAGTAGTTCTTCTGCTTGTACCAACATATTAAGCAAACCAGCCATGATCCAGGCCCAGGTGTTTTGTTCCTCCATTAACTGGCCCTAAGGAATAAATGCCCTAAGAAGTCATTGCTGTGAGCTCAGGGAAGATTGTTGATGGAGTTATTTTTATCACCTAACTGGTGAGCTCTCCAGTTCCAGAATCTGACATCAAAGAGACAACTTCAAGGTACTATCTTAAGTTGAGTTTCTCCACAATCATACTTCAAGAACAGGATTTGAGGACAAGCCCTTTATTTGAGAGTTGCTCCTGAGAGGAAATAAGGCAAATAAGAAAAGGAAACCAAATAAAGAGTGTTTTATCAAGCAAGTTACTGGTGAGGGCAACTAGAATACAATCTTCCTGGGAAACTCATGGAGACAATGTAAAACATACCTCAAAAATATCCTTCCCAAGGGTCAGGAAAGCTGAAGTAGTTATCTTAAAGCCTCAGTCCATCATTGGCCAAAGATTGCTCTTGGGGTGTGAATGCCCTGCTCCTTCCAGATATCCTGAATCTAATTTGAGGGTAGCCCTGAGACTGAATATGACAGAAACTTGCAACAGGACATTGTGGTCAGTTCTGGCACAGTGAGTGCCAAGGGGTGTGGGCACCCCATTAGTTACATACGTTATACACGGTATAGCTGATGGGAAGTGAGATAACAATGGGCAGGGGAAAGGTAGATGTTATTTCTTGGAGTAAAAAGCTAAGGTACTCCACATACACTTCCCAAATGCTCAAAAGAGATAGAAGCTTATTTTCCTCTCATGCTGCCCTCAAGTTGCCAGTCAGTAAGTGGCTCTTCTCCGTGCAGTTACTCAAAGGCCAAGGTTACTGCAGTTCTGCAATATTCAATATGTGGCTTCTAAGGCCGCACTGAAAATCATCTTTCAGTCACGAAAACGGGGAAAAAACAGGAGGCAGAGATGCTTTTCTTAAGCAAGTACATTGAAGCTAACAGTCATCGTTTCTACTACTGTAACATTAGCAAGATGTTTCTCACAGGACCACACTTAGCAACAAAGCTTTCTGGTAATTGTTCTTACTGGGAAGACACATTGCAACAAGACTTTTTGACCAGGGAAGAAAAAGAAAAGATTGTGGAGTAGTGTGTCTGCCTCAGACAGTAAGAGCACTAGCGGGGATTCTGGATACTAATTAAAGTTCATGAAAACAAGAAATATATTGTTCAAAAGTGCAAAGAGAATCAATATAGCTCAAACATTAGGGGAAATAAAAGATTATACGGCAGTTCTATTTTTAATTTTTTGAGGAACCACCACAGTGTTTCTCCACAGTGTCTATCAATTTACATTCCCACCAATGTACACACGGTTCCCTTCTCCACATCCGCACCAACACTGGTTATTTCTTGTCTCTGATATTAACTATTTTTAAAGATGTGAGGTGATATCTCATTCTGATGTGCATTTCCCTGATGATTAGTGATGTAGAAAACCTTCTTATGTACTGTTTGCCATTTGTTTGAAAAAAAGTCTATTCAGTTCTCTGCACATTTTTTAAAAACAGGTTGTTTCTTTTGTTATGAATTTTTATGAGTTCTTTAAATATTTTAGATGTTAACTACTTGTCAGATATACAATTTGCAAATATATTCTCCCATTCCATATGTTTTTATTTTGTTGATTTTTTTTTTTTTTTTTTTTTGTAATCTCACTTCTGGGTATATGTTCAAGGGAAATGAAATCAGGAGAGCAGAAAGGCAAATTGAGGAGATGTCGATCAAAGGAAACAAACTTCCAGTTAGAAGATAAAAAAGTTCTGGGTCTAATGCACAGCATTATGATTATAATTAAAAGTACTGCATTGTATAATTGAAAATTGTTAAGAGAGTTGATCTTTAATGTTCTTAGAAAAACTGAAATGGTAATTATATGATATGATGGAGGAGTTAGCGAGCACTACAGTGGTAATCATACTGCAACATATAATTTTATCAAATGAACACTTTGAAGTTATACAATGTTGTATGTCAATCATGTCTCAGTAAAGTTGAAAAATAAAGTGTATTTCCTGTAGGCAGTAAAAATAAAAGGGAGAGCATTTATGTAAATAAGCCAATTACTCATGTTTTATGAAAGGTATTCAGTAGTGATTGTCTAAGGGTAAGAAGAGTTAATATAAGAGTTCTATAATTTAATGGCTTAAAAGTAAACACCAAAGAAATTTAAAGTAACCAAAAAAGTTTTTAAAATACTTGCTTCTAGATATGGGGGAGGGAAAATAAAATTTTTGTTATACCATTACTTTGAATAGAATAAAAGTACACTTTGAAAACATAAAGAATGAAGTAGGTTTTGACTGGCTGATATAAAATTATTTCTGAAATATATTATTAACCAATAAAAGCAAAGTATAAAACATCATATTTAATGCCATACCACTAGGTGTAGCTCAGGAAGAATATGCACACAAAAGAAACAGAGTATGCTTGTCTACGCTTGCAAAATAGTCATCAAGAGATGTAAAAAATTATTCACAATGGTTGCCATCAAAGACTGAAACAGAAGTTTGGATTAAAAAAAGGAAGATTTCAATTTTTCTGACTTACTTTTGCCACTTTATTTTATTACATTTGTTCACACAAATTTTTAATATACAGTTCCAGGAAAAATAAATCTGTTGGGCTAAAATGTCAAGTACTCCAAACTACCTCTTCTAGTGGTATAACTTAAGCTGTGAACTATTTTAAAATTCCTCAGCATTCACTGCAGCTCTCTGTCTCCCGTCAGCTGGTGGGATCATTGAGTTATAACACTACAGAGTCTTATTAATCTGGGCAAAGAAGAGTGCTCTCCTTTCTCACATTCCTCATCAGCGCTATCTGACGGACTTCCATCCACTCAGAACAAGACAGCTCTAAGTTAGCATGCATCCATTCATCCATTTATCAATTCACCCATCTCCTTAAAATTTCAAGTCAAAGCAGCAACAAAATCATTAGGAACAGCTGATGAAAACATCATGACAGTGATGGATGGTGTAAAAAGAATTTCTGGAGACAGGAATGTTTCAAAAAATGTGTTTGAATTATTTAAGGGGGATCTACAAGCTATGGCCAGAGTTTGAAGAGATAAATCTTAATCTTAGTCCAACATATTTTATTCTTTTTCATCACAATAACATCAGAAAAAAATAGCCCCTGGGGTAAATATTGAGAGGAGGTTTTATTAATAATAATTTTTTCTTCAGAGTATTTTAATGAATGTGATTATTTAAGTATGGCAGATGGTCTGAATGTCTGCTCACCTGTACCTACTTTGTACAATCAAAGAGAAATAATGACCGGTTTTAGTATAATATGCATTCATGAGTTATGTTTTGACCATAAGGTAAAATTTCCATTTCCACATACTGAAATTTTTATGACTCTTCAGCTGGCTCAATGCATTATTTTCTCCAAAAGTGATCAAATTTGCCATATAGTTTTTGCAATTAGGTCTATCTGGCTGTTTAGAATATCACATCAATTACCTTTGCCTAATGCTTCTGATCACATGGACAAATTCCAAGTTATTCTTTCAGATAGTTATTTAAGTCACTTAAAACATTGTTGTTGGCTGAATTCCCATTCTTCTGGGGCGATAGGATGAGCTTGCTGCTGAGTCAGTTCTGCAGGGCCAAGATCAGACATCATGGACATGGAAGGCAAAGAAGTGAACACAGAAAAAAGAATCACAACAGCAAATATGCATAAAGTCAAAATGGCAGGAGATGATGATTCAGAGAGTCACACAATCTGAGGCTATCAGAGGAAGCGGTTTTAATAAACAGGAACCTTGCTCTGGTGGGGTGGCTCAGCGGGTTGGAGCATCATCCCATACCCCCAAATGTTGCAGGCTTGATTCCTGGTCAGGACACACACCTAGGTTTTGGGTTTGGTCCCTGGTCAGGTTGCATGCAGGAGCCAACCAATCAATGTTTCTCTCTCATGTTGATGTTTCTCTCTCTCTCTCTCTTTCCCCATTCCTCTCTCTCAAATCAATAAACATATCCGCGGGGGAGGAGCCTAGAGCTAGGAAGTCAGTACAGGAAAAAGGAAATTGGACAAAAAGGCCAAAGATAGTTTCGGGCACTGGCCTAGAATAAGGGTCGGACTGCTGTCTGCGACCACGTGCACTCGGACAGGCCCTCCGTGAAGCGCTTTGGCCTGTGTGCTGCATAGGAAAGCGGCGGGAGAGATGAGCTGGGCTGTGCACGCAGGTCTCCCCTTCTGCCCAAAGCCCCACAGAGGCTCCTGCAGCCCCGGCTCAGGCTCCAGCTCCTGGCTTCCACTTGGATGCATTAGGACTTTTGATCATCTTCCCGTCTCTAACTTGTAAACACTCTGTCCTCAGTCAAGCAAAAAGTGCACAAAAACACACAACAAAACCATAGAAAAACAAACACAACAACAACAACAAAGGAAACAAGGCAAAATTTAAAGGATGAATCAGGGGCTGTAGAACAAAGTGAACACCACCCTGAAAATGACTTAGGATGTCTGGCAGCTGCTTTCCCACACACACAAAAATGCAGACAATATATGGTGCATATTTATATATGTATTGCATAATTATATTATAAATTTATAGATTTACTATACATAACATATATTTTTATTTTATATATACGTTATATATATATAAGCGGGTAAGCAGTGCTCAAGCAAGGCTCTGTCTCAAAATAATATATTTATTTTAAAAAGTCCTTTAATGATGAGAATTCATCATTTAATTTCTTCTACAGATATATGATTTTAGTTTCTACAGTATATGTTCCAGGCAGTATTCCAGAAGATACAAAGGTCTGCTCTCATGGAGTTTACAACCCAGCAAGAGAAAAATCAGCGATTCTGCGGCGTTTGAGTCTAAGGAGAGGAAGGGGTGTCTTGGAAGCACAGAACTCTGGCAGCTGGTGGGGGAGGGACTGCTGATGCAGGCTGCTCAGCTTTTTTGCAGGAGAAGATGATATTCTATGAAAATACATAAAGGCATTTCATTTCACATAAGATTAGTGCATGCCTTTTGAATTACAAACACTTTAATAAAGTAACAAGCACCCTGTAGAAATTAGATAAGTGTTCTGATGCTCCAAATTTTCAATTGACAGTAAGAAATCTAGTTCCAGGCACTGGGGAGGGATCATTTTCTTATGAAAATGAAAAGCGGTTACAGACATTATACCTGAACTGAGAGCCAATTCTTCTTTATCCCCTTTCCTGTGCTTCGTACTGAAAAACTCCCATCCTTTCCCCGCCATTGCTAGAATCCAAAAGACTTGGACCTGAATCTTACCACACTCCTTGCTGCTGGGTTCCACCGTGTCATCTTTGAAAATGCAAATGAATAACAATTGTCAATAATGAAAGCTTAAATGAGAAAAATAGGGAAAATACACAGCATGGACTCTACGGTCTTAAGAATAAGTTAATTATGTCCTTGGTGAAGAGTATCTATTTTGATATAATTCAGGAGAAAACTGGCCATAATGTAGACAGAGAGTACTTGCATCTCCATATTATACAGTCTGAGGTGTTTACCCAGCCACAGGGCCAGAGCTCCCCTTTCCCACTTGCCCAGTGTGCCAGCAGAAATTAATTAATTCCATTAATATCTAGATCAAAGAAGTGGAAAATGTGATATATATTAGTATTCATTTGCTGCCATAACAAATTACAAAAAAAAACAGTGGTTTCAAACAACACCCACTTGTTACATAAATTGTATGTGGGGCAGCAGACCAGTCCCCCTGAGGCTCAGCTGGTCTCTTCTTAGTGCCTCACAAGGAATAAATCCAGGTGCCTACAAGCTTGTTTCTTTTTGGAGACTCCTGGGAAGAGCAGCCCCAAGCTCGTCCAGGTGACTGGCAGATTCCAGTTCCTTGTGGTTATAGGAATGAGTATGTATTTCAGGGAGCCTCTCTCAGTTCCCTAAGTCTAGCTGCATTCCTCCTCATGGTGCCCCTTTGTTCTCCACACCAGCAACAGGATATTGCCGATTTCTTCTTAGCTCTGACTTCCTCTTTTGCTTCTTCCAGCTGGAAATAATTCTCTTCTCTGAAAGCATGTGTGATTAGATCAAGTCTACCAGGTAATATAGGATAATCTTTAAGTCCCCTAATTAATTTGCCAGTGAAGTAAATAATGAATACACAGCTTCTGAGGGATTAGGGTATGGATATCTGTGGGTGCCCATTACTCTGCCTAGATCTGCTGGGCTGCATTATGGGAGCTGGAGGAAATGGTTTAGCCATGGCAAAAAGGGAGCAGGAGACCCATGGCAGTAAAAGGCTGGCAAACTGTGGTTGACTGTGGATAAGAACCTGCATCTGTTTGGGGGTTTTGCCTGGCTAGCAGGGTGTTTGCTGTCTGTTTTGTTTGTACATTGAATTTGATGCCTTTAGGGATACTATGTATATATTTACTAGCTCCACATTTCTCACCATTCCTCATAGTCTTGCTCTGTTCTCCTTCATACAATTATCTTACCTCCCGGGCCTCTAAAAGCATTGTGTTTGCAAAGTGTGCTTTAAAATAAGGCCCACGGGAGACAGAGAGGATAGAAGTGGGGCATACAGGAGTCAAGTGTGTGTTTGGTCAGGGGAGGACAGAAATCTCATAATAGTAGCTATCCCACCCTACGGGGATCCTAAGAACACCAGCAGCCATCCTTTGCAGGGTGTTCTCCAGAACAATCCACCAAATATGGCTTCTATCTTGAGTGATTCTATCACCCATTCCTCAGATACTTTTCTCCTCTAGAAATGAATTAGGAGCATATTGAGGGCCATGGAAAGGAAAAGTTCCCAGTGTAGCTACACTACAGTATAGGAGAGGCTCAGTAAATGGTTACTAGTTCCACCAGCCCATTTCTGTCTTCATAAGCTCATTTCTTACCTGTTTACTAAAATGACTACAAATGAAGGTCTATGCGCTTTACTTTTCTCATGTTCAAATAGGGAAAAGTAATAGAACCTAATGCAATGGGTTTTTATGAGTATCACATAAGTTAATATATATAAGAAGACTGTCTAAATATAGTACTTATACAATAAATACTTAATATTGTTATTGTTAAAACATCTCATTTGTCAAGAGATCTCAATATCTGTGATTTTTTTAAAAGACCAAGTAATGTATTTGTGAAACAGATTAAAATGGTGTTCTTAATGTTTTGTGTTTAAGGTTGAAAAGATGTACTGGCTTCTCACAGGGAGTTCAGTGTCCCTGGAGGATATCAAAGTACACTGATCTTACAGGAAAGAGCCACAAAATGCCACTGTGGGGAGTGTGGGATGAGGGTAGGAGAGATGAAAATATAACTGGCAGAGAATCATAGGTTGGAAGTGTTTATGCCTTATCCAAAGGTGGATTTTCCATGGAGCTAATGAAGCTTAATCTTTGGTAAGCTTCAGAATGCAAGGCACGTCACAATGCAGGGCAGCTTTCCAAGGGACCTAACACTGTGTGAATTCTCCCCCAGATTTATTTAAGGCATAATTGACAAATCTATTTAAAACATATTTGGAGTATACAATATGATGATTTGATATACAACTCAAAATATTGTGAAAGGATTCTTCCCCTTGAGTTAATCAACACATCCATCAGCTCACATATGTATCTTTAGTGTGTGTGCAATCCTTTAAGTTCTACTTTCTTCGCAAATTTTAATGATATAATACAGTGCTATTAACTATCGCCACCATGTTTTCTATTAGATCTTCAGATCTAATATACTCACTTTATAACTGAACCTTTGTACCTCTTACCCAACTTCCCCACTCCCCTTCCCCCAGCTTCTGGCAACTGCTTTTCTACTTTTTTTTCTGTGAGTTCAATTTTTTTTTGTTTTTTTTACAATTCCACACATAAGTGATACTACGTAGTATTTGTCTCCCTTACCTGGCGTATCTCACTTAGCATGAGCACTCCAGATTCATCTATGCCTTTGCAAATGGTGAAATTTTCTTCTTTTTAACACTAAATAAAATTTCATTGTGTATATGTCTGTGTAGATAGATAGATGATAGATAGATAGATAGATAGATGACAGATAGATGATAGATGGATAGACAGAGATGGATAGATAGCTTTAGAGATACAAAGCTCACATTTTCTTTATCCATTCACATTGATGGACACTCAGGTTGTTTCCAGACCTTGGCTATTGTGAATCTGCTGCAGTAAGCGTGGGAGTCCAGCTGTCCCTCTGAGATAATTGTTTTGTTTTCTGTGTATACCCAGAAGTGAGATAGGTAGATCATGTATTAGTTCTATTTTTAATTTCTTGAGCAATCCCCATACTGTGTTCTATAGTGGCCATACCAGCTTATATTCCTGGCAACAATGTATAAATGTTCTCTTTTCTTTGCCACCATTTTTTATCACTTGCTTTTTTGATAATAGGCATCCTAACAAGTGTGAGGTAATATCTCATTGTTGTTTTGATGTGTATTTCCCTGATAATTCATGATATTCAGCAAGTTTCATGTACCCATTGGCCATTTGTATGTTTTTAAAAATAAATAAATAAATAAATAAAGTTCAGGACTTTTGCTCACTTTTAAATTAGGTTATTCATTTATTTTTGCTATTAACTTGCATGGATTCCTTGTATATTTTGGATATTAATCCTTCATTGGATATATGGTTTGCAAAATCTCTCCCATTCCACAGGTTATTTTTCCATTTTGTTGATTGTTTTTTCTGTGCAGAAGCTTTCTTAGTTTACTCTAGTCCCACTTGTTTATTTTTGCTTTTGTCACCTTTTCTTTTGGTGTCATGTAATCATTTTCTAAAAGAAGGCCCACTGAGGTGAAAAAGATCTCAGTTCTCCCCAAACCTTCCTCTGCAGCAGACACATTCATTCCATGGGTACTTGAGACGCGCACGTGGTTGGTCAGTGTTCCTAGTGTGGATTTCTGGCAGTCTCTGTGCCATTACATCTGCTCTACGTTGGGCCTATTGACTGAGAACATCCAGTTTCTCAGGCCAGCAGCCTATTTATGATTGCAAACTCTTCTCTGCCCCATGACCATCACATTTCATGGTGGCTACAGTCTAGAATGTCCACCCCTAATAGTTCCCAAAGGCATTTCCTCTGCTTCATCTCTACTGTGGTTGGAGGTCTCATTGAAAAACTCAGCAACTCTCTCATGCATGAACATGGACTCAACGGGCTATTTACGAACTAATGTCAGAGCCTCCTCCCTTTCTCCTTCTTCTCTGCCTTTCATAGACCACTAGTATTATTATTAATTTGTTTGTATGTATCAAGACAAGATTTAATGATGGATTCGAATACACGAAGAAACACTGCAAGAAGCTCCTACAATAGCGGTACAGAGATTCACTGTTCTTGCAGATCTTTGTAACTGCTTTGCCTTAAATAATTCAAGGATTGTGCTGGGAATGGGTGGCGGGTAGGACTTGAAAAATCTTTTGAGGTTCCTTGTTTAAGACTGTGACACAGGTGGTAAGGAGCTGTAATTAAAAAAAAAAAAATGTTTTCAGATTCCTACTCGGTATGTGAATGACTGAAACAACGCCAGTTCTTCAACTCCTTTAGCAACAATGAGTGCCGACTCTCTCAGGGCCACTGAGATGGGCACTGTGGATAGTAAGGTCCAGGGCTTGCTCTCACGGTGCCCACAGTCGCAAAGAAAAGCCCACTTACAAACCAGCACCAGAACCGAGAGGATAACAAACGCCACGGTAGTGATAACAAAAGGCCAAGGGAGCAACAACAGAAGAGGCTTGCGGATCAAGGAACGAGGCTTGGACCTAGCAAACGCGACGTTCCTGGAGGCTTAACAGGAATCGGCCAGGGGACGAAGTGGTGCCCAGGCGTCAGTCCTGGAAAAGCGAACTGATAGAACCGAGGCCCGGGGTGGGAAGGAACCTCTACTACTGCAGGCAGGCGACGTGTCTGGGCTGCTGGGAGGAGAAACAAAGTACCAATGCACGAGGCGTTAAAAAAAACCAGCTACCTGGAGGACAGCGTCTGCTCGGGAGCTTTTTCTCCGGGGTTCCCTCCCTCCCACCTACCCTAAGAACGGACTGGGACCCGCCACCACTAGTATTATTTTATAAAATGCAAATATGACCATACTACTCCATTGTATGAAGTGTTTCAATTCCTTACCATTTCCTGTAATATAAATGTTAACTCCTCAGTAGGAAATTGAAGATGCTTCATAATCTGGCCGATGTCTTTCTGTCATGGTAGTCCCATCATCTACCTCTAGTTTGGTTCCTTTTCCTGTTGCTGCTTTGAACTTGTCACTTTTCAAACATGCTACCGGGTTTCACACTCCCACGCTTGTTCATTCACTCTGCCCCAGGTCACAGTGGCCTTGACTCCATCTCCTTTCTCCACGGTTCACCACAATCTGTCTGGTGAATCTCAAGATATCGTTCAAGAGTTAAGTTTTTCCAGTGACCTGTATTAAGAATTGCTTGACAACACCTTGAGAATTTGCATTATTTCCTTCATGTGCCCACTGTTCTTTAAACAATACTCTTTCATAATCTTTGCTATATTATCTTCAAGAGCAAGAATCATTTTTTTTTATTGTGACTCCTAAACTTACCATATTTCTAGCATGTAGTGTGTTTCAATAAATTTTTGGTAAAGGAATGACTGAAGGAATGGAATAAATAAAAAGAGATAAGAAATGGTTGCCTAGAAGTTACTTCTTATGAATAAATCTTGTCCTCCCCCAAAATATCTCAATAAGTACGTCACTGACAAGTATCACGACTTATTCTTTTGTATTAGTCTCTTGAGTACTTATCACAGTACAGAGCACATTGTAAATACTTCTTAATTGATTAAATATTGTCAGTAAGGGCAACCTAAAGCACACCATTAACTTTCTCTGATAGAAAAGCTAGAGAGTTCATCACAGAAGAAGATAGAGGCAAATAAACATTAACTTCTTCCCAGAGAGTAGAGGGTTTGCCTCTTTCCTTAATATCTCTGAAAAACTACTGATTACCCAGTTTAGAGAAGAATATATCTGTGATAAGAACCCTGCAGCTGTTTTCATCTTGTAGGAAAGCCAGTAGAAGTCATTAGATCTTCTCATAGATTAATCTCACTTAGGCGTTTATTTTCCCACACTTTGGAAATACATCTTGCTTGCAACTATATTGATTTCAAAGTGTGTAGCTCTGGGTTCGATCCACAATGTATGTTGTTATAATTTATGTATTTGTTCTAATTGCAGAAAGATGATGAGCAAAACCTAAAAAATAAAATTATTTCTAATTCCAATACAGGCCAAAATAGTGAGAATTGGTGTTCTTTATTACTCTTCTAAAAATTCATAATTAATATTTTCTAAAAAGCAACAATATTTTATCTTAAACATCCATATACATCCATCAAAAGTCTATGCAAAAAATATGATCAAGGTTTGGATGTACATGACAAATATAATAATTGGAAGTATTTAAGTATGTTTTTATGTAAACATACTCTAAAATTTTTTGTCATGTTTTTCTAAAGTCTCAATCCAATCCAAGCTTACAAGCATAAAATTAGCATGTTATTATTGTAAATTAGAATGGCAATAACATGACAGCAGCACATTATGAGATGCCATTAGAAAAAAATGGGTTTCCTTCTGCAGGAAATATTGAGAATTGTCTCTCTCCTATATTTAAAAGGGAAATGACATGATCAGTTTTGGTTTTTTAAGAAGCACGAGTAACATTATTTGCCAAGCTTCATTTCCTCCAGATGAAGACTGGGCAAATCATTGCAACGGAAATCACCTTGAACTGATGTGAGATGACATGTACCCAATCAGTGGTAGTAATAATAATCACACCTACCACTTATGGACTGTTAATTATGTAGCAAGAATTTTATATAAATTATTTCAAAATCTACACTATAGTTCTAGTGGTAAGAATTGTTATTCCCCCTTGCTAGAGTGGATTAAACAGAGGCCAGGAAAGTTCAAATATTCCCAGGACACAGACTTAGCAAGGAAAGTGTGGACTGAGGAATCAATCTCAGGTTGCAGCCCAGCACTCATCCTCTTGGTTATATTTACTCCATGGAGAAATTTTGAATATCCTAGGCCTCTATCAACCTTGTTATCAGGAAGGTTTTTTTCTTATGAGTTTCCATTTCCTAGGTAAGTCTATTTCTTCCCATTCTGCCCCCCAAGGAGAACAGCTGGTCAATGGCCTCCTTCTAATAATGTTAACTAATTCTCTGGTTGAGTAAATTTTCTTATGAAAGGTTTCAAACCCCTAAGGAACCAAGTATTTACTCACAAAAGAAAAAAAAAATCTACACTTAACGAATGCAAGAACTTTTCTTTAGCATCAAGCTTTCCCTATATTTTCAATGTGGGTGGGATGGAAAGGACGCAATGTAAATAAGCCATAAGTAAAGCTATTTTCTTAACATTCTTCTCTGAACTGTGACCTAGAACTTGCTGACTACAGACAGAAAAATTGATAGAAACTCAAAAAATATTTTTCAAATACCCACGCAAACATTTTCAGCATTTATATCCCAGAACAAACTGTCAAAAATTGCTCAAAGTGTTACAAAAACTTTTCGCACTGATATCTGTTTTGAGATAAGGCCTTTCTCTTCAAATTTATCATTCAATAATAACATTGCAATTATTCTTTCCTTCATGAAATTTTTTTTGGTTCTTTATGCGAGTACTCTCATCAGACTCAGTTCATGCCTCACTATGATTTTACTCATTAATCTCTGCCTCTGCTTTCAAAAAGAATCCATGTTTAATGGCCATCTTATGTAATATGCAACAACACAGGACTATCTCACACATTCCTAAAAGGGCAGCATCGAAATGTGACAACAGACTTATCTTTGCATCAAAATCTCATTCATTCAGTTGCCAGTATGGAGAATTGAGAGACTTATTGTAATTTTTCTTTCCTCATAGTAACTCTAGAAATTAGAATTCCAAATCATTTTTCTATTTCTCAAGGGATTACCAACATCACAGGAAAGATAAAGGTCATTATAAATTAAAATAAAATATAAATTTTAAAATATATTTAAATCACTAAATACTTAGAGCAGAGTATTCATTAGTTCTCTCAGTGTATTTAAACATGACTGCAGCCTCTGACATTTACCAGACCTGATAATTAATTCAAAAGGTAAGGCATTTTTTTCTTAAGTATAAATATTCTGCTGAGTCTTATCAAAATCAGAGTGGGTGGGTAGAATGCATAGTATGTATTAAATTCTAAAATAAAAATAATTTAAGATTAATACTATTTGTAAGGAAATAAAGAAAAACCTAATCTCTTTGGTGTATGACTGGATGAATGAATAAATGAAATAATATTGAAATAATTTTTGGTTATTAGCCCAGTCTTTCCTTCCCTCCTTCAACTTTTTCCTCAAATTTCCAAAATATGATAAACCCAAAAGTCTACAAAGAAAACAAGCTTCAAGAGAGTAATGACTTTTTCTTACTTCTTTTTCACTCCCATATTAACCTTTTGTGTGTCTATTTGACCAAATATTGAATTGCTACTATATACCAAATTCTGTTCAAGACTCAAAGAATCACAGCTGAATGAGAGTCTTAGCCTCCAGGAGTTGGCATTCTAGCAGGGAGACACACGGATGAACTGATCTCCTATGCAGTGTGGGGAGCATGATGACTAAGACACTCAGTGACCTGAAAGCACAGGGAGAAGGTAACTAACCACTTGGCCAAGCACCCATCATACCACATGTTAAGCCCACACACTCTAGTCATTTGCCAATTAAATTTTACTCATCCATGCAGAGCCTAAACAACTAAATTACCAAATTCCTTCATAAATTCTTCCAGCCAGGTGGGGAAAGTATAATAATAGCTAGCTTTTATTGATTGCTTACTAAATGCCAATCATTGCTACCAGTTTTTATGTATATAAAAGTCAGTTAATCCTCTCACTTCCCTGTGTTAGGTACTATTAGCTCATTTTGCATGTGAGGCGAAGTTACTTCCTGAAGTTCACAGAGCTAGAAAGTGGAACTCAGACTCAAAGAGTGTGACTCCAGATATACAGTTTTCAAACACTGCTAGGGACCTATCTGCCTGGCAAATGGCAATTGTAGCTCAGCCTTATGGGAAAGCCCATATGTGCATGGTGGTATGCAGGATGCCAAACCCATGGATAGGTTCTCTCGTGGGAAATCAGGCCTGCATTATACCTAGGCTGCTTTGTGACTTGCTCTTGGCTAAAACTCTCTCACCTGGATTGAGGCAATGGATGCTGGCTACATCTCTTTGAAGTGGCTTTCTGAAGTCTGTGCTAACTCTCCCAGGGATTGAAGTGTAACCAGACCAATTACTCTTATCGTTCCCTTGCATTTGCAACATTCTTTCCTTGTTAATCTGTAAGAAGTAATCTGTAACATCCTTTCTGTTGCTATGTGTAAAAAGTAATTACCTAAAGCAAACTTAAGTATAATGAATGAAAAACCTTCTTTGATGGATGCTATGAGAAAGCCAATAAAAGCCTGTCAAGGCAAGGGTAGAGGCACTCTCCCCTTGAAAGAGTGTCTGTGCAGTCCCCTTTTTTCTCCACAGGATTTACGTAGTCCCTGTGCACTTATTTATAAATCAGCCACAGCATACGGATTCTGCAGAACAGGATCCCCCACAAAACACTCCACTCCACTGCCTTCCTTTCTTTCTATTTTTTTAATTTAAACTTTACTGTATTTTATCCATTACCAGTTAGTCCCCTTATACCACCCCATAGCAATCACCACACTGTTGTCCATGTCTGTGAGTCCTTTTTCCTTTTTGCTCAATCCTTTCACTCCCTCATTTCCTCATCCTCATCCACTAGCTGTCATCCTGCTCTCTATACTTGAGTCTGTCCCCCTTTACCTTGTTCATTCAGTTTGTTCATTAGAGTGCACATTAGAGTGAAATCACATGGTATTTGTCTTTGTCTGACTGCCTTATTTCACTTACCATAATGTCCTCCAGATCCATCCATACTGTCACAAAGGGTAAAATTGTCTTCTTTTTTTATGGCTGAGTAGTATTCCATTGTGTAAATGTCCCATAGTTGTTTTATCCACTTGTCTACTGATGGACACTTGGGCTGCTTCCATATCTTAGTGATTGTAAATAATGCTGCAATGAACATAGGGGTGCTTATGTTCTTTCAAATTAGTGTTTTGGATTCCTTTGGATCCTTTGGATACATTTCCAGAAGTGAGATCATTGGGTCAAAGGCAGATCCATTTTTAATTTGTTGTGGTATCTCCATGCTTTCTACAGTGGCTGCACCAGTCTGCATTTCCACCAACAATCCAAAAGTGTTCCCCTTTCTCCACATCCTCACTAGCACTCACTGTTTGTTGATTTATGGGTGATAGCCATTCTGACAGGTGTGAGATGGTATCTCATTGTGGTTTTTATTTGCATTTCTCTGATCATTAGTGACATTGAGCATCTTTTCATGTGTCTATTGGCCATCTGTATGTCCTCTTTGGAGAAGCGTCCTTTGCCCAATTTTTAATTGGGTTGTTTGTTATTTTGGTGTTGTGTTTTGTAAGTATTTAATAAATTTTGGATACTAGCTCATTATCAGATATATCAGTGAATATGCTCTCCCATTCTGAGGGTTGTCTCATTATTTTGTTGAGAACTTCTTTTGCTGTGCAAAAACATTTTAGTTTGATGTAGTCCCATTTGTTTATTTTTTTCTTTTGTTTCCCTTGCCTAGGGAGATATATCTAATAAAAAATTGGTACGAGCAATTTCTGAAATTATGCTGCCTATGTTTTCTTCTAGGATTTTTATGGTTTTGGGTCTAACATTTAAGTCTTTGATCCACTTGAATTTATTCTTATGTGTTGTGTAAGAGAGTGGTCTAGTTTCATTTTCTGCACATATCTGTCTAGTTTTCCAAACACCATTTATTGAATACACTATCTTTAGTCCATTTTATGTGCTTGCTCCCTTTGTCAAATATTAACTGACTATAAAGGTGTGGTTTTATTTCTGGGTTCTCTATTCTTTTCCATTGATCTATGTGTCTGTTTTTATGCCAGTACCATGCTGTTTTGATTACTATGGCCTTGTAGTATAGTTTGATAATAGGTAGCACGATTCCTCCAACTATATTCTTTTTTCTTATGATAGCTGTTGCTATGCATGGCCTTTTGTGGTTCCATATAAATTTTCCAAATATTTGTTCCAGTTCTGTGAAATATGCCATTGGAATCTTGATAGAAATTGCACTGAATCTTTAGGATGCTTTGGGTAGTATGGACATTTTAATGATGTTAATTCTTCCTATCCATGAACACATTATGTGCTTCCACTTATTTGTATCTTTTTCTCTTTCTTTCTTCAGTGTCTTATCATTTTCTAAATACAAGTTTTTTACATCCTTGGTTAGGTTTATTCCTTGGTATTTTATTCTTTTTGTAGCAATTGTGAGTGGGCTTGTTTCCGTATTTCCCTTTCTGTTAATTCATTAATGGCATATAAAAATGCAACTGATTTCTAGATGTATGTATTTCTTTCGTACGTATGTTCTGTGGCATTGGGGTGAAATGCTCCGAAGATATCAATTAAATCCATTTGATTTAGTATGTTTTTTAAGGCTGCTGTCTCCTTATTGATTTTCTGTCTAGAATTTCTATCCATTGAAGTCAATGGTGTGTTAAAATCCCCAACTATGTATTTTTGTCAATCCCTCCCTTTATGTCCATCAAGATTTGCTTCACATATTTCGGTGTTCTTATATTGGGTTCATAAATGTTTACTAGGGTTATATCCTCTTGTTGGATTGTTCCCTTTATCATTATGTAGTGTCCTTCTTTGTCTCTTACGATAGCCTTGGTTTTAAAGTTTATTTGTTGCCATAAGTACTCCTACCCCAGCTTTTTTTTCCCTTTCCATTTGTATGAAATATCTTTTCCCATCCCTTTATTTTTAGCCTGTGTCTTTCAATCTGAGATGTGGCTCTTGGGGGAAGCATATATATGGGTCTTGTTTTCCTATCCATTCAGCTACCCTATGTCTTTTGGTTGCAGTATTTAAGCCATTTACATTTAAGGTGATTACCGATAGATACTTATGTGGTGCCACTGTATTGTTAGACCATTTTCTTCTGGTTTTTTTTTTTTTTCTCTTTTTCTTCTTCTTCTTAAAAGTAAGCCCTTTAACATTTGTTGCAGTACTGGTTTGGTGTTAACAAACTCCTTTAACTTTTTCTTGTCTGGGAAGCTTTTTATTTCTCCTTAGATTTTAAGTGGCAGCCTTGCTGGATAAAGTGGCCTTGGTTTTGGTTCTTGCTTTTCATCAGCTTGAATATTTCATGACTATCCCTTCTGGCCTGAAATGTTTCTGTTAAGTAATCAGATGACGGTCTAATTGGTTTTCCCTTGTAGGTAACTACCTGCTTTTCTCTTATGGCTTTTAGGATTCTCTCCTTGTTGTTAAGCCTTGTCATTTTTATTAAGATGTATCTTGGTGTAAGCCTCTTTGGGTCCAACTTATTTGAGACTCTCTGAGCTTTCTGGACTTGTATGTCTTTTTAATTCACCATGTTAAGGAAGTTTTTGGTCATTATTTCTTCAAATAGGTTCTTGATCCCTTGCTTGATCTCTTCTCCTTTGGGTATTCCCCTGATGCTGATGTTTGCATGCTTCATGTTGTCTAAAATGTTTCTTAAGCTCTCCTCATTTTTTAAAAAATTCTTTTTTTCTTTTTGCTGCTCTGCCTGAGTATTTTTTTCTACTTTGTCTTGCAAAACTCTCCTTCATCGAACCTACTGTTTATTTCTTCTAGTGTATTTTTATTTCAGATATTGCATTCATTATTTCTGACTGGTCCTTGTTCATGGTTTCTATGTCTTTTTTCATACTGTTGAGTATCCTTATAATCATTACTCTAAACTCTCTATCTGATAAATTGCTTGCTTCCTTTCCATCTAGTTCTTCTGGAGTATTCCTTGTTCTTTCATTTGGAGTCTGTTTCTTTTTCTTCCCATTTTGGCTGCTTCTTTGTATTTTCCACCTTAGTTATTCTCTAATCAGTACTATAGCCTTAAGCTGTAATTAGCAGCCCAGCTTAAGCACCAGAGTGTGAGGCAGAGTAATTCCTGTGTGAGAGGGGCTATTTCTTTCCGTCAATCTGATGCCACTTGGAGAAGAATGCTCTGCTTGAGAAAGATGACTTCTGCAGTATGGGGAATGACTCAGTACAGGCTGTTCCTTCAGTTCTCTCCCCAGAGCCAGCAATCCCAGACTTTTTTTTAAGTGTCTTTAGTCCATTCTGCCCTCCCTCTGCCAGATCCCAGGGTAAGTGGCTGCAAACGAAATGTTATGTCTTTGTCCTTTAAGAGGCTCTCTGCACCTCCAGCCATCTATCCCTGGCAGACAGAAACCCTGCTGCTTTGCATAGGTGGATGTCTACCCGGGTTCCTTTCCAGCCGTAGTATTGTAGGCTGGGGAGCATAGCTTGGGGTTTAGATCCATAGGGGAACCCAGCACCCACTGGAATATCCCTTCAGAACTTCAGCTGCCATGCACCTGTGGGATTCTAGCCAGCCTTCTAGCACCTCCTCTTCTCCCTACCAGTCACGTTGAAGTGAAGTTGTTTCTTCCATCTGTCCTTGGTTATAAGGCTTCTTTTCAGCTAGTGTTCCATTGGTTATACAGGATGATTTGTCTGCAGTTTAATTTTAATTCCAGATTGATCCTGTGAGGAGGTTACTATAGCTTTCACTTACTCCTCTGCCACCTTAAATCCTTTTCTCCACTGTTTTCTAGTGATAGGAAGTACAACCAAGTAAGGAAAATCTGTTTTACATCTGTGATCTTAAGCAAGACTCCTAATTTCTCAACTTTCAACTATTTCAGTGTAAAACACAAACCATTACTTTTTTTCCCCCTTGCAGCAATTTTCAATGTGATTCTAAAATTCTTTGACAGTCCTTCCATTGAGAGGTAAGGTGTATGTTCTTCACCTTACATATTGGCTCTGCAACCAACCAATATTCAATAGAGGTAACACTGTGCCAGTTTCTAGGCCTAGTTCTAAAGAAACTGTTGGCATCTACTTCTGATCTATTGGGTGTCCTCTCTTGGAACCCAGCCTCCACATGTAAGGAAGCCCAAGGAGAGGCTATGTGTAGACGTTTAAGCCAACAGCCCAGGTAGGACTCCAGCCAATGTCATACTCAGACATGTAAGTGAGGAAATTTTTAGTTGACTCTGGGCACATCCATTGTATGACTACAACTGCATGCGAGACCTTGAGCTAGAATCTCCTACATCTAGTTCACTCTCAGAACCATGAGCGATAACTAAAAGTAATTAGGTTGTTTTAAGACACTAAGTTTTAGGGTGATTTGGTATGTAGCAATAGTTAACAGGAGCTATTCTCTACTTTGTCAGTATTATCTCTCAAGTAGGAAAGTTCTTGATATGTTATAAGGTATTATACAAATGTGAAGAACTATTAAGTATGTATAAGCAGATGACACTATGTAGAATAATATAAAAGCACAGAAATCAGTGTTCAATAACAAAGTTCAGTTAATAAATTAATTTAAATTCAATGGTATTTCTTTAGTGTTTATGCATACCAAGCAGCAAATCAGTTTCCACAAAGACACAAAAATAACAAGGATAGAAATATTGCATGCTTTCCAGGAGTATATTAAATGCATCTGAAACTTATGCAACAAATGAAATAAATTATTTTATTTAGCATCCAAATATCTCAGAAACATCGTTTTATTCCCCTAAAGTAATGTTCATTTCTTGATAGAAAGTTGATACTGACATGAGGAAAATCTGGGTTTTGATCTTTCCTTTAATACTTTCTTGAGTGCATACAAAATATCTCCAGGTAAAAATTTCTACTTGTAAAATGGTAGTAATATCTACCTCACAGGAATCTTGAGAGGATTAAATTACACAATGTATTTTAAGATCTTAGTGTATAGAATTAGATCAACACTGGACAACTCCCATTATAATTGACTCTTCTAGGCTTGCTCTTCATTGCAAATTTGCAGTAAAAAAAAAAAAAACACTAGATATCTGTCAATGTAGTTCAAAAATATAGCTACCAAGTTTTCCTGTTTTTAAATCTTAGGAGTAATAAGTTGCATTAGTTCTTAAATTATTTTGAACTCTTCTTTATCAAACCACAGATCCATGATCAAGGCCTGTTGATTTTGCCTTTTTAAAGTACTCAGTGCCTTTTATGAACTCTAGTTTCAATTTGACCAAGTCACCATCATCTCCTACATGAATCATTTGCAATAGCTTCCTGTATTACTTTCTTAGGACTTTAATTTTTAAAAGTGCCACACACTTCACGTTATGGAGGCTAAAAGTTCAAAATCAAGGGATCATACTCCAGGACCATACTCCATCTGAAGGCTCTAGGAGAAGATCTGGATTCTAACCACTTCCTAGCCTCTGGTGATTGCTGGCAATCCTTTGACATTCCTTGAATTTGGCAACATAATGCCAATCGCTGTCTATGTCTTCACGTGGCCATCTCCCCATATATTTCCAAATTTACCTCTTCTTATAAGGATATCAGTCGTTGGATTAGAGATTTCCCTAATATACCCCCTCCTAATTTCATTTCATCTGCAAAGACTGTTTTCAAATTAGGTCATATTCACAGGCATCGGGAAGTTCGGACTTTGACATACCTCTTGGGCAGGGGGCAGGGGCACAATTCAATGCATAACACTTTCCATCTACTTTACCTACTTTACTATTGACTCTTTTAAACTATGCTCCTCATCACAGCCAGAAGATTTCCTTGTAAGGTCATGTTCTATTTCTGCTCAAACCCTCCAATTGATGCCTCATTTCTTTGGCAGAAAAAAACATTAAAGTCCTGAAAGAGGGCAAAAGATTTTATCTTGATCTCTCAACACCCTCCTGCAAAACACCCATACAGGGCCATTTCTCAGAACTCCTCCCGAGGATTCATGCCATTCTAGCTGCATCGGGCCCTTCTCCATTCTGGTGCTCCTGTGCATGTGGTGTTCCCTGCTTATGGAATTCTCTCTCCCCTCCCCTCCCATAGCCTCATGATTTACTCCCCTTTCTCCTTCAGGTTTCTCTTGAAATACCACTTTAGCAGGGAAGCCTTTCCTCATAACTCCACAAAAATTCATACTCCTTTAACCTACATTACTGAACATCAGTATCCTGGTTTTTTATTTCTTCATAGATAGCACATATCTCTAAAGGCCATATATACATAAACTTATATATATATATATATATGTTTAATATCTGATTCCACTCCTCTACAATGTAAGCTCCAAGAAGGCAGGTGTTTTGTTTTGTTTACTCTTTATCTCTAGTGTTTAGAAGAGTATCCAACAAATAATAGAATAGCCAATAGTAATGTAAATTAAAATTGTCCATAGAAAGATAATTTATGTTTTGTGGATATTTGGTTAATTGTTGCCTTGTTAATATTGACCAGTTTGACAGTTTTTCATCTAAAAAATATTTTATCAGCATTCCTGATGACCTTGAATATATGGTTCTTTGAGTTTCTTTGAACAGCTTGTAACATCTTACTAGTTTCCTCTCTAATTATCTTTAGCAACGTCCACACTGACAAGGTTTGGTGAAACGGGGTGGATGTGAATTGAGTTTCCAAGAAAGTATAGGTATGTCCTGGAAGAGAAGGGGAATGTGGCATGTGGGGATTTACAAGGCAAAGAAGACAATAAGGATTTATGTGTATTATTCCCTATTAACTCACAATTTTCAAAGAGGTAAAAGCATGACCGTCATAAAAATATAAAATGAATACAAGCCAATAACTTTATTTAGTTCATTAATTAATGAGGGAACTACTAAAATGAAAAAAAGGAGAGTTAATCTTTATAAGTCCAATTCTTCTTCAAACTGCCATGAACAGTTTGAAAAATAGAAAAAACATTCCTATTTTTTTGCATTGCTATAGATGAGCAAGATCGAACTGATGCATTGTAATCAGCCCTCTAGATGTTCATCTTTATCTTTATACACCAGCCAATAACAGTCAAATGTACACACCCTATGAAATAAGATAATCCCTGCACAGTACCCAAAATAATATCCAGCATTGCATTAAAAAGCCATACAATAATCTACTTCCAAAACATTTCAGAATTTTCTTAAAAAATACCAAGCAGGTTATATAAGGTATAGAAGCTAACATATTTCTGAGATTAATGAATATTTGCTTGGTTAGATGAAGAAATGGCCCAGATGGTAAAAGATGTTATTGTAGCAAGTTAGGATTTTATATAATAAATTACAGAAAATCACTCTAAATTTTCAAGCAGGAGAGTGACCTGATGAAAACAATGTTTGAAAAGAGTCATGTTAGCAGAGGCCTATAGAATGGAAACTTAGAATTGGAGAAGAGGCGGGAGAAGACAAGGAGAAAGAAGTTACACTTCAAAATCTTCCGTAGAGATTCAATCCTGTTTCGGCCTGGGTCAGGAAATAACCTGGTAAGTCTGGAGAGAGAGCACTGGGTTTGGGGATGGCAGATGTAACCGATTGGGTTGACCAGGAGAGAGTCGGCTTCCTTGGAGTTTTTCACGGAATACCTGATGGTGGGAGACTTTATATTCCACAAATGTGTTTGTATACCTGATGTATGCCTGATACCATTTGACAGTGTATTTCTCTGCTTTTCTATTACCTTCTGACAGCATGCTAATAAGTGACTTTTCTTTTGAATTCAAAATACTACATTTACCCTTTATTTGAACCTGAGACTTTGGTACAGTTTTTCTTGCCTGATCTGCTTCTTCCTAAAATGTTTTCCTCCCCTATCATCTGAGAAAGGCATACATTTATAAAATTGTCAATTGTATTTATTCCATTTCCATAAAAATATTTGTGATATCTTTTCTATGATGGATGTTATTTAGATATCAGCTCTGATATAATTTATTAATGTAATTTCACTGATATTTATTTAAAGTATTATTTAAAGTTAGTATTGAATGCTAATTAAAGTTCCTACAATATTTACAATAAGTTCAGAAAAATTAATCCTCTTTTCATAAGCTTTCCCCCCCTCAGGTTTATTGAGATACAATTGACATATAACTGTGGTCAGTTTTAAGGTGCACAATGTGGTAATTGATACAAGTACATATTGCAAAATAATTACCACAATAAAGTTAACTGTGTAATGTTTTAAAAATTATTTCTTTTTAGAGAGAGGGGAAAGGAAGGAGAAAAAGAGGGGGAGAAACATCAATGTGCGAAACATTGATCCTTTCACACACCCCCAACAGGGGACCTGACTCCCAACCCAGGCATGTGCCCTGACCGGGAATCAAACCAATGACTTTTGCTTTGCGGGACAATGCTCGACCCACTGAGCCACACCAGTTGGTGTTGTGTAATTATTTTTTTAAAAAATCACTAGTTCAATTATATTCCATGTGTGTGTGTTTTAGTGGATTTTCCCTGGTTTGTAAAAATAAGAAAAATCATATCTGTTCAGTGTTACCAAGGGAAACAAATAATTCAGGTCACTTAAATCTCTAACAGCACATGCTTGAAATGGTTAGGTTATATACCAGTTTCGGGAATACCAAATACCAGGGAGCACTCTCCCCATAATTACAGCTAAATAATTGAAGTTCAAGCTGTGCTTCCGATCTTTGATTTGAGAATGCTTGCTTTATCCACTTGCATTTTATAGAAATTAAACAATGGTATTTTAAGAAAATGCCTTTCGTAACTTGACATATTCTAAACAAACATATGCTCTCTAAAAAAAGCACACCCAAAGCCAACCTTTTGAAAATTCAAACTGTACCGAGGACATCATAAATGATTCACCAGTGACAGACATATAGGTAATCTTTATGACCCGAGCCATGAATAGTTCTTTACTTCTTGATTCAAGTGACTACTTTTCACTATATTGAGCTGTGAGTTTCAAAAATAAACCTTCTGCTGATAAGGAGATTTACAGAGAACAAAAAAGCCTGAGTCAACTACTTATCTGGGACCAAATTCTGTGAACTAAGCTTAGTTCAAGCAAGAGGTTTCCTAAGCAGTTCATTTATTTTAATAAGGTACAAGCACTTTGGAGTTCTACTGTAGATTATGTTCACAGCGCACGGACAGAAGAGGACTGAAAAGGCCTGGAGGTAACATTTCATGCGTTCTTAGAGATAGGAACTAGCGTCTGCTAGAACCTCTGCCGGGTACTCCGGACATACACAGGCCTGGCCTGCAAGCAGCTTCTGCCTATTACAGAGGGAATACAACAAGGGCACAGATCATTATGTCCTGACAAATTATAAAACAGAATATTATAAATACTATAGGAAGGGTATAAAAGCAAACCTTTTTTAGAAATTCCAGACAGAGAGAGTACATCGGGTGTTCTAGGGGAATGAGAAAGGCCCCGTGGCATTTGAATGGAAGAGTATTTCTCAAACTTCTGCATGCATAAAGGATGCCTGGGGAGCTCGTTAAAATTTAGATTTCTGGACCATCCCTAGAGATTCTGATTTATAGTCTTCTGCATTTCTAACCAGTACTCCAGGTGATTGAGATAGAAATGGCCCAAGTGCTGTTTTATAAACACATGGGTAGCGCCTTAAAAGATAAATAGCATTGAGAGAGCAGTGATAAAAGAAGAAAGTATTCAGATTAAATGGATACTATAATAAATAAGGGAATAAAAAGTTTTGATGTACTATCTGACCTCTGTGAGGGCCTTGGAATCCCTTCTCCCGCCATAACTAGCCTATTAAAGTAAAAACAGTGCCTGATGAGCAGTTCTAGATAATAGAGACTTGGAGTTTAGCAATAAAATAGATTAAATATCACCACCCCAAAGGTATCTCTAAATTGCTCCAAAAGTGATGAACAGTATACAGGGTATCAATAAGAAGTCCTCATATCGCTACATCAGCTCATTTAAACAGCTACAGAACTCCAGAAAGAAAGAAGTCACAGGGAACTCACAAGGGAGGGCAGCAAAATGATGAACTCTTTTGGGAACAACACGCAGATGCTGGTTTTCTGTGTGTCTTCTCAGAGTAGCTGCCCTATTTTGCTGGTGCCAGGCTGGCTCAACTTACCCCTACAATCAATGGGCAGTACTCATAAACATGTGCCAACAACTGTGGTGGAAAACGTCAACTAGCTTTCTCCTGTGCCCACCTGCAAACGATTAGGAATTCCCTATGCCTGCACCTTTGGACATAAGCTCAGATTTCCCTACTTAATTCTTGCTCTCTGTCACATATTATCTGCCCTCACATAAGATGCTACTGCAGAAAATGTTGGTTTGAAAACTAGGGAGTTCTCTGGGTGAAATCTGAAACTGGCTGCCCTACCCTGGGGGCAGGGAAACACAGGAGAAAGAGGTAGACCACTCCAGAATAAGCAAGGGATCTTACTGACAAGGCTTGTTTTGGGCAACCACAAGGAGATAATAGCACCTGCCCACCAGCATCTTAAAAGTTTACATAGAAGCCGTGTCTGGGTAAATCGTGTATTTAGTCCAGGTGGCCCAACAACATCTTACTCTTTCAAGGCTGCACCCTTGGAACAGCTTCTAGTGTGGGGTAATGGGCAGAATGTACATTCCGAGGATGGGAGAGATGAGCCTTCAGCTGCCTGGGCCCAGCTTGCAGGTCAACTGGAAATCACATTCCCTTGATGACTTCCTCAAACAGCACAGCAACCTAACCCTTCCCATCTGCGTTGGCACCTGGCCAAAGAAGCAGAGGCAGGGGCTGGGACTCAAAGGCAAACGTTGTAGGGTTGGTAAACGGTACATTGTAGCCTCCAGCAGATGAGAATTTTCTAAATACCCACAATGCTTGCAAAAGAATCAAGAACACTACAGAAAAAACATACATGGCAAGAAATGAGAACTGAGGATTCAATAGTATGTCAAGGGCAAAATGTGAAAAATCTTCAGTTAGGGCAAAGGACTGTTTTCAAGAGATCAAAAGGAATCATTACATATAATTCAAATTGGCTGTAGGGAGTTTGAACTGTTCGCAAAGCTTGGAGAAACTGGCTACAGGCAAAACAAACACAGGAAACTCTAAACAGATTCACAGAGGTAAGGTTATTCTTATACAGTCAGCCAGCCCCCCCCCCCCCCAATTCCATGTTGATCCATGGAAGGAATGTATTTTTTTCGCATCTATCCCAATTTGTTTCTTAAAGGGTTTTTATGTAACAGCCAAAGCAGAAGACTTATTAGCAGTACTCTGGAAGAAAAATATAACTACAATCACTTACATTATATAAATAATTGAAAAAATCGTGAAATGGAAACTTGCGAGATTTTACATATGTCTGTCTATTTCCTTTCCTGCTACATATTTTTATCACCTGCATTTGTTCTATGTCTTACTTTCTTCCCATAATAATCACTACTTCTGAAAAATAATCCTTAAAATAGAAATAGTTTGTTTTCATTAGACAGATCAGACGGAATTAACTTAAAGCCCATCAGAGGCTTTTTTTAACTTGAATGCATTAAAAGAATGGAAAGGAGAAATCCTGAAGGTCTTATTGAACCTTTTCCTATGTCAGTAAGTATTTCTTCTACCCCACACCCAATGTCTTAACTTTTCTCTTATTGAAACCATAGAATGGTCAGTAATCTTCCTCCAAATACATTTACTCTACAATTTTTCTGAGAAGTTCAGTCTATATACAACTTGACCTTTTCTCAAAAGTGGATGAAAAATGTGTATTCTATGTTTTTCTGTATTCTGTTTTATCCATAACTGCCATTTGTCAAAACACAAAATTTTCTTCAAGGGAAAGACCTATGCCTTATATCACTCTAATGTCAACACAGCATATAATCGAGCGCACAGTAGGTCAACAATTTTTCACCATTCCTTAGCTCCACAGTGACTGTGGCTTATACCTTTAACATTAAGATTATTCAGCACAGCAGTGGTGTGTGAGCCCGATGGTTATACAATTCCATGACGCATCCATTTCATACCAAAACATCAAGGAACAAACGATTAATACCCCCAGTCCAATCCATGATCTTGCAAGGAATTTCAAATGGATGGAAAGTCCATAGACTATTAAACAGAATGTGTCCTTTGTTATCACAGAATTTCTATTAGCGGTAGACAAAACTCTCTTTAAAAAACAATATAGACACTTCTTTTTTAAAAAATTATACTTCTTGGTTAGTTCAGTTCTTCGGCTAAAATTTCTTCTTTCTCCCCTGCGCATTTTACAAACTTTTGGCAGCTTTATTGTTGAAAAGCCAAGGTACATTCATAATTGCACCACTGTAGCATGCATTTATCACTGGCAAAGGTTTCATACTATAAATGAATTACTGTAATGGATGTGTCATGAAATAGCATCTTATTATCCTCCTCCTCTACTTTCTCCACCAAGCGGGTCAAAGTCGATAACAAGTGTTACTCTAAAGTGATATTTTTGAACAAATTAAAGGAATGAAGTGAGTTTTAAAGCGTTAGCTTTGCAATACTTTAAAATGATCAACACTTTTTATTCTAGTTATGCCTCTAAATCCCCCAAACACTCCTCGCTCTGTGCTGTTTTGCCTCATACTGGAAAACTATTGGTTTCTATACCGGCACTTAGGTTGTTCTCAATCAAGAAAACGCAATTGAGAATTTATTATATTTGAAATTGCTGTCAAGAAATGGGAAGATTATAATATTTCCAATTGATTTTATCCAGGTGTGTTTGAGAACACTGAGAGAGAACAAAATCGACCCAACTCCTCTGTATAAAGCTTGAGCTGGGTATCAGAGTAAAAATATTTCTTGAGTGCATGGTGTATTGATAACCACCACTTCGATGTTTCTGAGTTTGGGATGGTGGAGTTGTTGGACAGATGGAAGCGCAGGCTCCTGTTACCACCTGATGTTAGCTCCTTTAATGAACTCCTGAAGGAGGAGGTGCACAGTCTGTAATCAGAGAAGTTCCCCCCAAAGTCCCATGAAGACATGGACTAACCATTGCATCTCCACATCTAACCCACTGAGAAACTGCTGGCAGTTATCAGCTCTCCTGGCACAATGACAGCTGGAAAAAAATCCTGTCTCATGATGTAAATGAGGACAAAGATGACATACTACTCACGCATAGAAGCTGTCACAATGTATAATAAGATCAAAATCCCCAAATTCTCACATGACAAATTTTAACAAAAACAAAAATATTAATTTCTTGGTTTGGGTCCAAAACACAGCTGGTATTTAACTGATATTTGCCTTAGCAGTATTCAAACTTTGGAACTTGAACTCAAAGCTATTTGGATCAAGTTTGATCTTTATAAAGACACTGCAAATTAAGGCACCTAGGGCATGGCAAATGATACTTTGTTTCATTCTTATTTTTTAATTACTTTATTGTTTATCTTCATTCTTATCTTTTGATCATTCTGCATAAAATTGGTCAGTCTGTATTGTAAAATCAAATCTCTCAAGTGATAATATTACGGTAAGTAAGCTATGCATCCAAAGTCAAAGTAAATAAAATATTTATGCACAAAATTCAGGCAAAACATTTGCTTTCCCTCAAGTTGTTCAAGTAGCTGACAATGATCATAAACTTTACACATAGAGACCATTATTCCAAATTAATTTAAAAAAAAACAAGCAGATGCTCATAACCACCTCCAACATTAGAGTTTCTATGTTATGTCACTAACCAAAAATGGCAACTTGATTTATCCAAAGTTGGGTTTTGGCATTTCTATTTGCACTCAAGAGAACAGCTAGTTCCTATGCACACAGAGATCTGAATTTTATTTGACAGTCTGGAGACCCAAGTCACTTTCTACTGAACCAAAACTAATGGTATCACATTTTAGTCTAAATCTCTCTTCTAAATCACCCAATACTTTCTCATATGCAACAAGGTGAAAATTTTCAAACTAGAAAATTAATTGAGTCTAAAATATTGAAAAATGATTTTAATGTATAATGTGGGGCTGTAATTTTATTTGTTTTCCATGTGGAAATATATTTGGTTAAAGGCTCTATCATCTGTTCTCAGCACTCCTCACCCTTCTCCTGCATCCCCAAACACACATGCACTCTTAAAACATCTAACCTGGTCAGTTCTTGCTCTTCATAGACAGTTTAAACAGGATTGACATTAATATTTATTTTTGAACTTGTCTTTATATATGAAACATTCCATTTATTTCACTCAGATATCTCTGGAAAATATTGAGGTGCCCCAAGTGCCAGATTAACTGTGTTTTGTATAATATATTTCTGATGTACTTAAACTGCCCGTAGTCCTTGTGACACCTGTTGCATCTTTGCGTATTCTCTGTCCTCTGAAGTCCACCACCTTTTTACCTACAGCAAACCTGCTTTCCAATTCCTTTTTTATGCTAAATTTCAGTGTATGTCTACCTACTCATGTTGGATTGCAGGCACTCTTTAAAGATGTAGCTTTAGGTCTTCTATATAGATCTTTGCTCATTAAGCTGCCCCCTGTTCTACTCTCACCCAGTAGGCTGTTGTTGGCGCTCTGGGGTAGATCTGAATGTGTCATAAATGCTCTGTGAAGTTAGTCATTTTCCACATTCTGGTGACAATAAAAAGCTACTAACTTGGAAGGTCTTACTCAACAACAAAATTTCCTTTCTGCATCAAAATGGGTTCAATATTAAATCATATAAAGACAATAACATAGAATGGAAGGTGAAGAATGGAAAATAGCAAATGTAGGATAGAGCAGATTAGGGTGATTTTTGTCATATAGGCTCTGCGTTCTTCAATTAAATGATTGATTCTCTACCATTGTGCTACAATGTTCCAGAGGTGACAATATATCTAGGTCCCTTTTTAGTGAAAAAGTTCTTTTGTATTCTGAAATCTCTAATTAGCTAGAGATTTCAGGAAAGGGAAGCAAATTTTAATGACCCAGGGGAGGACAAGGACTAAAAGAATGATGAATGTGCACAAAGACTCAGGAGCACAACCAGGCAGTTGAATGTACCCAGGTGCCCTTTGGGCCTTGTTTGACAATCCCAAGAACACATGTCACTTTCTGTTATGCACACTGATATAGAAACCGCTCAAAACTTTCACTGTTCTTTTTGCAATGTCAAATGAAAATACAGTGTCTACTGCTTTTTAAAAAAAGCTTGGTAGTCTGCTGGTAGGTCACAACGAGAGGCGGGGGGAGGAGGGACTAGAAACAAAAGTAACTAGAAAAACGAATAATGTTTCAGATAATACTTTATGATGCCTTTCTCTCTCCGATGTAGCAAATTTAACCCATCCCTCAGGCCTGATCTCCGATTTCGGGCATTTGCAGGGCGAATAGCAGGAAAAAAAATTGTTCGGTTCCTCAGAGCAAAAGAGCAATTATTTGATGCAAAGGGGCCTCTCTTTTATTTCAAAACAAAGGTTGAAAGTTTGTTGTTGTTGATAGTAGTAACTGTGGATAGAGTCATACTCATTTAGACTATAGAGGAAAGGTGTGAGACAAAGCAGGTGACAGGAGAATGTCAGGGTCAGACCACAGTGAAGGTGAGACATCTATGTGGGTGGCTCAGAACCAGTGAGCTGTCTGCTCTGTGGCAGTGATATGTTAGCACGGTAAGGCCAGTTGCTTGATTTTCTTGTTCACTTTCTACTGTTGACCTAATTGAGAACATGTTTACCTCTGTATTTGATGAAGAATGAAAAAAACAGTAAGCGCTTCTTACATTCCTGAAAAAAAGACACTTTCGGTAACATTCTGTAACCATTACTTAATGCTCATTTTGGTGTCTCCTGTCCAGAGGTTCTTAACTCTGACTACACATTAGAATCATCTGGGAGTTTTAAAAACACTGATGCTGATGCCCCATGCCAGAATTTCTTCTTTAATTAGATTGGAATGTGGCCCAGGCATCAATATGTTTTAAAAGCTATTCAGGGGACTCTAATGTGAAGTCAGGGCAGGGAACCACTGAGTCTGGCCAATATTTCTGGAAGTGTGGTCTACACAGATCACTTCCACCACCTCCACCAGAGACATCATAAATCCCTGTTCAAAACGCAGATGACTACATCCCACCCAACACTTAACTAAGGCAATCTCTAGGGTGGAGCCTGGCAGAATGGCTTCTTAATAAGCTTCTTCGTGATTCTTTGAGAGAATTCTTGCAATCATGCCTGTATAAGTTAATGATTCATTTGACATGCTCTTCAGGTAAAAGATGGTACCCAAGCTCTACTCCTCTAATTTATAGTTTGCAATAGCCATTTTCTGAGTAACGTGATGGTTTTGCAGTACAATGATCATTTGGGCAGTGAAATAAATCAACTATGTGGATATGGATGTGAGGTATATGTGTATATATGAGATATGAGATATATGCATATACATCTATGAATAGTTATACATCTATATATCTCAGCATGTGTAGTAGTAACTGTGAATAGTAGTGACTCTATCCGCAGTTACTACTATCAACAACAACAAACTTTTAACTTTTGTTTTGAAATAAAAGAGAGGCCCCTTTGCATCACACAATTGCTATTTTGCTCTGAGGAACTGAACAACGTATATGTATATAGACATTGACTCTAATGCTAATGGGAGTATTCTGGATTCTGGCTTGAAAGGCCTTCCATTGCTTATTCTCATGCCCATGGCAGAGCATTTATTACGACTGTATAAAATATTATGGGTAAGGCTCAAATGGGTGGCTATCCAGAGTCAAGATTTAATGCTCCCTGAACAATCTTTAGAAAGAGAAAAACCCAGAGACATTAAAAAATATTTTTGGCCCTGGCTGGGTAACTCAGGTGGTTTGAGCGTGCCCCAGGACACCAAGGTTGCAGGTACCATCTCAGTCAGGGCCCATGCGACAAGCAACCAACAGATTCACAAATAAGTGGAACAACCATTCCATGTTTCTCTCTCTCTTCCTCTCCAAAATTAATAAATTAAAAATAGTTTAAATATTTTTGAGTATTAGTTACGAGCCCTGATTATATATGTTTTATATGTCTGTTGTTACACATTGCGGGTAGTTTTTATCGCGCGCTAACAGTTGGCGTGGGCCATTTTTGCTAATGTTTTGCACAAATGGCAACGTTCAGTAAAATTACGATAACTTTAGTTTTACATATTTTTTTCAATGAAACTTCTTGTGATTTACTATAAAATGTATACTGAATTATTTTTCTTAAATTTTAAACAGACAAATACTGGAAAACTCACTGGAAACTGAAATTAATAAAATATGTAAAAATTCCAATTTATTGAAAATATTTTGAAACAAGTACAATATGTAAAAAAAGAATGAAGTTTTAGTAGTGTTTTTTTGTGTGATAATCGTTAAAACATACATACATAATTCACCATTGTATGTGTTAGAGACCCAAATTTTGTCCTTTGTAATTCGTATATCTGCATGTTAGCATCCCTTTAGAGCAATAAAAAAGTATAAAAATAAATGTATTTATACGTTACCCACATTCTACCGCTAGTCTATAAAAACGTATTAATACGTGTCCCGCGCTCTACTACCAGTCAACGTAAAATGTATAAATACGTTTCCCGCATACAATGTGATTTATTGAAAACTGTTCTTGAAATTTGGGGATTCTGACAGTCTCTCAAATGCCAAAACCCCATTAAAAAGCAATCCAAAATACACTTCAGGTGAAATTGCTTTTACCAAAGTGCAGAGCATTTCATTTATTTTAAAGGTATATAATTAGAAAGGAGACCAAATTGGTATTTTTCCCCTTTCTACAATATAGCACCAATACATACTTCTTTATTCTAGCTTCAGCATGTGAATAGTTTTATAAAAGTCTATGTCAGAAAAGAAAGTTATTTTTTTCTCTTTTCATGGACTTCTTATGGTATGTATACTCAGAATTTTTAAAAATTGACTGGTTCTCAAGTGAAAACAAAAGCATAATAATGAAGCAGGAGGTATTATTTATCTTAGCCTTATATGCACATGTCAGAAAATTAAGACAGTGATGAATTATACATTACTGTACAAAATTGTATTATCAGAGACAAAATTCAAATTTATTCTGCTTAAAATACAGAAGACAAATCTTCTCATTTAGAAAAGTCCATTTTTTTAGTGCTTAGTTGTAATGGAATAAAAATTGCATGAAGTATACATACTAATTCAATTTTTACTGAATAATTTTATAGGTATACCATAGACAACATCTGCTAAACTAACACAAAGTTATGCATTTGGTAAATGCTTTAGTAACTTGCATTTACTTTAAAAAGTTACCTTTTTATTTCTAAATCATAAAATATTAGAAAGGAAAAATTGCTTTCATTTGGCATATTTAAATGTTCATTTGGGGAATGGCTATAGGAAAATAAAAATTGTTGCTGAATAAATTCAAGTTCATTAGAAATAGTCCACATAATATTTTAATGATTATCTGATGAATTCTGTGTTGTCTAGAAAACCAGTTATGAAAGCTCAAAGGAAATTTTTTTCTTCTTGCTTCAAATAACTGGACAGTGCATAGGCTTCCCTAATGTGTTTTAGATTTATAGTCCTAATTTCTTTTAGTGACAAAACACAAAGGGACTAAAAGATAGGAAAAAAATGGCAAGTATATTCATATATGGCAATGTACAAGTAGCATCTTAAAATATAATCTGAGATCACTATTATATAATATTTTAAAAGGTAGAATAGAACATTTGAGGAGGAATGCATTTCAAAAATGCTTCATACTTGAGAAATGACAGATAAAAAATCTATTTTAAATGAAACTGAATAACAAAAAGTTAATAATAAATGTTCTGGCCCAGTAGACCCTAGGTGAAGGTGGGGCACAATGGCTTACAAGAGCACACGTGACATGGTGAACTTAGCGGGGGTTAAAGGAATAGTGACCGAATGATTAACTTAGAAAATAAATGCACTGCATGTGCAAGGCATATATTCTTAACTCCACCATAATATTTGCTATAAAACAATTCACTCTTTCATTTATGTGCATGACATAATAAAAATAT
>PVJI01009401.1:0-65635 GCA_004026765.1 Micronycteris hirsuta | reverse complement strand
TACTCATAGACCAAAACTTAAATATACCCCAGTACTTCTTGTGAATAAACTTCCTTTCAAAATGAGTAATGACAGAAATTTAGGTCAGCGCCCAAACTAAGTATAAATGTATTATTGATCGTATGTAAAAAATGTTGGGGATTTTTTACTCAAGTCATTTATTTTTATGTCGAAGGGTGGATCTGCACGCATGCTGCCCCCAACCCCCTTGTTAAATGTACTTAGTAGTAAGTGGCAACCAACCAAAGTTATGGCTGAGGCTGATGCCAAACGGTCTCATACCACTGATGAATCTAGGACTGCATTATTTAGTAGCCGGCTGTTCTGATATTTAGTAATCATTCAAGAAGGTCTGTGCTAATGTCCACCAAAAAAAAAAAAGTTCCATGTTAATTAACTACTGATAGAGAACTCTTCATTAAACATCTGCTATTCCAGACATTTTATTTGAGGAGGTAAAAAAAAAAAAAGGGTTTTTTAAAGAATGAATAGGTTCCAGTATAAGATGGCAACACAGGAGGTTCCTGAACTCACCTCCTCTCATGAACACATGAAATCTGTAGCCCCGCACAGAACAGTTCTCTGAAGGAAATCCAGAAACTAGCTGAGTGATTTCTGCACATCAGGTGAATAATAAAAACCCCACAATGAACTGGGTAGGGGAGACGGAGACAGGATATGGCATTAAACCCCATCTCTGGTGCAGTGACACAACTCAGCTTCCATTCCAGACTTTGACCTGAGAGGCAGGCCCCTAAAACATCCAGCTTTGAAAGGCAATGGGACCTGTGTCCATGAGACCCACAAGCTCTACAGCAAACTAAGAAACAGTTGTCACCGGGTTTACCCCACCCCCACATCCTGTGCAAAGGCAGCATGCTGAGATGCACCCAGTGTTTCTGTGTGAGAGGCCTATTTGCGATAAAGGCTTCAACTTGAGGGTTTGGCTTCTAATTTAACACATCTAGAATCTGCAGTACTTCCCGGGAACAGAGGATAGCCTCTGCGTTGTCCCTGTGCCTCACGTGGGGTTGCTCTACTTTCCAGAAAAGGTTTTGCAGACACCTAGCATCCCAGCTTTTGTGGCTGCCACACCGGTTTGATCACCTAGTAGCCAAGTGGTGTTTACATTTGCTGGACTCGCAGGACTGCAGCAAGTAAAAAGACAGCTCAACACTGGTGATCCAGTCTTCCTCCAGCAGCGGTCTGTTTGCATACTTTTAAAGGCGCTGCCTGAGGGTGTGCCTTCCAATCAGCTTGTATCTAAGTGCTGATTGAGCTCCTCGCCTTTGGGACAATGACGGGTTTGGCACTCCCTCAACTACTGGGAGCCAGTTAAGAACAAAAAGTGCTCCTTAGACAATCACAAAGGTTTGAGAGGTAGCCAAGAACTACAGTAGACCTGAACAATGAAGTTCATCTTCTACACCACTCTTTCCAGACAGAGAACTGGTTGTTTTATCTAATCTATAGAAACCAACACAGTCAAGGAAAAAGAGGAAACAGGTATGTGTTCCAAATAAAAATTTAAAGCTAAAACTCAGAAAAAGGCCTTAATGAAAATAATATGGTCATGGAGATGCTCAGCAAGATCAGGTCTCATAGTGCATGAGCAAAGTAAAAATTTGTCACAGCAATAGAAATTAAAAGAATGTACTAAACACAGGTGATGAATATAGTAACTGAAAAATCCAAGAGAGGACCCCAATAATGGACTAGATGATGCAGGGAAAAAAAGGATTAGTGAATTTACAGAGGAATTCATCCAATCAGAGCTACCAAAGGAAAAAAAAGAAAAAGTGAAGAGAGCGTATGGGACATTATCAAGCAGACCAGATTTGCATTATGTGGGTTGCACACAGAGAAAGGGGCATAATCTTATTTGAAGAAATAATGACTGTAAACTTCCCTAACCTGGAAAAAGATGCAGATATCCAGAGCAAAGAAGCCCATGGAGTTCCAAAGAAGATGACTCTAAAGAGAAACAAGAAGACATAATTAAATTGTCAAAAGTTAATGACAAGCAGAGAATCTTAAATGCAGCAAGAGAAGGACAACCTGTAATGTACAAGGGAACCCCTGTGAAACTGCAAGTAGATTTGCAGCTGAAGGGAGCCTGCACGATAGGTGCATCAAGTATTAAAAGGGAAAAACTGCAATTAAAAATCAAAGGAGAAAGTTTTCCAGACAAGCAAAAGCTAAAGGAGTTCATCACCATTAGATTGGCCTTATTTTAAAAAATGGTAAGAGACTCCTTTAAGCTGAAACAAAAGAGCTTTAATCAGTAACAAGAAAACATGAAAGTGCAAATGTCACATGTAAAGGTTAATACTGTGAATAAAAAAGGGTTCTCCAGAAAGTAACCTCACAGGGTGATCTGACCATAAATTTTTAAGCAGGTCCTAGTGGATAGTCATGTCCTGGGCATATAAATTTTTTAATACAAAGTTCATCCCTACCTTACACTCTCCCTGTCCATTGTTCTTGTGCATCTAGGTTAACACACCTTTGATATAAATGTCACCACCCTCAGCACATAATCTCTTTAATTATCATGTAATCCAATACCTGCCTTGCTTTCTTCCATCATCATGTAATCTTCCTATGTTCCCTCCTTAATTTTAAATGCACAGAAGAAATGCAAAATTGTCATTCTCTGGAGCATTTGAGATATTGTTTCCTGTGGATGTCATCATTTTGGTTCAGTCTCACAAAAATTCTTTACAGGTTTGGCCGTGGCCGGTGTGGCTCAGTTGGTTGTAGCATCATTCCAAATACGGAAAGGTTGCAAGTTTGATCTCCAGTCAAGGCACATGCAGGGAGGCGACCAATCAATGTTTCTCTCTCGTAGCTCTCTCTACCTCTCCCTCCCTGTTTCTAAAAGCAATGAAAAAGTGTCCTTGGGTGAGATTTATTTTTTTAATTCTTTACAGGTTCGGATGTGTTTTACATCAGCAATATATGGTTAGATTCAGAATACTCTAATGTTTATACTGGTGAGTAAATCATTTGTAAATCTGGTATGAAAGTTAAGACAGAAATAGTAAAAATACAATAATTTTTAATAGATACACTAGACAAAATGATGTAAATTGTGTTAAATACATAAAAAGGGGAGTAAAGGATAGAGTTTTTGTAGACGACTAAAATTAAATTACCAGCATAAAATAGACTGTTCTATCTGAAACATGTTTTATGTAAGCCTCATGGTAACCACAAAACAAAAATATCTCTAGTGTATTCACAAAGGTAGAGAAAGGAATCAAACCGTATCGCTGCAGGTAATTACCAACACACAAAGGAAAGCAAAGAGAGGAAGAAAAGAACAAGGGCGCTACAAAACCAGAGAACAATTAAGAGTTCATATTAGTAAGAGCTTAGGTGTCAATAATTAATGTAAAGGAATTGAATTCTTCAATTAAAAGACATAGAATAGCAATAATAATAATAAAGACCGAACTACATGCTGCCCACAAAAAACTCACTTCAGCTTCCAGCATGCACATAGGCTCACACTGAAGGGAGAGAGAAAGATACTCCACACGAGTGAAAACCAAAAGAAAGCTGGGGCAGCTATGCTTGTATCAGACAAAGTAGACTTGAAGACAAAAGCAGTAATAAGTGGCAAAGGAGATTATTACATAATGATAAAGTGGTTGGTCATTCAACAAGAGGAGTCAGTTCAACAAGAGGACATCACACTTACAAATATTTAGACACCAAACATCGGAACACCTAAATATATAAAGCAAATATTGACAAACTTAGAAAGACAGCAGTACAATAGTAGGGTATGCCAATCCCCACTTCCATCGATGGACAGGTTATTAAGAAGTTCAATAAGAAAACATTAGATTTAAATGACACATTAGACCAGACGGCTTAACCACACAAAATATTCCATCTGAAAGCAGCAGAATACACGTTCTTTTGAAGTGCACAGGGGAGGTTTTCCAAAACATTATATGTTAGGCAACAAAACAAGTTAATAAGTTTCAGAATTTTGAAATATCAAGCATCTTTTCTGACCATAATGGTATGAAAGTAGAAATCGATTACAAAATGAAAACTAGAAAAGTTACATATATGTGGAGATTAAACAACATGCTACTAAACAATCAACAGGTTGAAGAAATCAAAAGATTTTAAGAAAGACACATAAAAACAGAAATATACCAAAACTTACAGGTTGCAGCAAAAGCAGTTCTAAGATGGAAATTTATAACAATAAAAAGCCTATATTAAGGAAGAAACCTCAAACAACTGAACCATATACCTCAAGAAACAAGATAAAGAACAAAGGAAGCCCAAAGTTAGTAAAAGAAAGGAAATAATAACAGAGGAAACAGAGACTTAAAGGACAAAAGAAAATATTAATGAAACTACAAGCTGGCTTAAAAAAAAATAAAGTTAACAAATTGTTACCCAGATTCACCAAGAAATACATAGAACTCAAATAAAATCAGAAATGACCATGAGACTACTATCAATAATTATATGCCAACAAATTATATCACCAAGAAGAAATGGAAACAAATTCCTAGAAATATACAACCTACCAAACTGAACAATAAAGAAATAAAAAATCTGAACAGACATTACTAGTAAGGAGACTGAATTAGTAATCAAAACCTACCAATAAACAAAAGTCCAAAACCAGATAAACTGATAAGTTCTACCAAACTATTAAAGAAGAATTAATATCAACCCTCAAACTCTTCCCAAAAATACAAGAGGCAGGAACACTTCTAAACTGATTTTAAGAGGCCAGCAGGGGAGGGTACGGCTGGGGTGGGGGAGGGAAGAGAAGGGAAGGGGAAGAGGAGGGAGAAAATTACAGGGGAAGATCAGGTTGAACACAGAATCAAAAATCCTCAATAAAATATTACCAAACTAAATTAAACAATACTCAAAAGATCAAAGGAATTGGACACATCACATTTCCTTATTTCAAACTTTATTATAAAGCTGTAGTAATCAAAACAGAATAGTATGGGCATAAAAGCACACACAGAACAAAGGAACGGAACAGGAATCCCAGAAATAAGCCCACGCAGATATGGTCAATCAATTTTTGACAAGGGAGTCAAGAACATAAAATGGAGAGAGGACAGTCTCTTCAATAAAAGGTGTTGGGAAAACTGGACAGCTACATGCTATAGAATGAAATTCAACTACTACCATTATACTATAACAAAAATAAACTCAAAATGGATTAAAGACTTAAATATGAGACCTGAAACCATAAAACTCCTAGAAAAAAACATAGGCAATAAACTCTTTGACATTAGTCTTAGCAATATTTTATATATGTCTCCTAAGGCAAAGGCAACAAAAGCAAAGATAAATTGGATCACCTCAAACTAAAAAGCTTTTGCACTGAGAAGGAAACCAACAACAAAATAAAAGGGCAACGTGTAGAATGGGAGAAGATATTTTCAAATGACTTACCCAATAAGGGGTTAATACCAAAATCCATGGAGAACTCAAAGAACCCAACATCAAATAAACAATTCGATTTTAAAAATGGGCACAGAGCCCAATAGAAATTTCGCCAAAGAGAACAAAGATATCCAAAAGACACAGGAAAGGTGTTATCATCACAGATTATCAGAGAAATGCAAAACAAAACCACAATGAGATATTTTACACCTGTCAGAATGGCTATTTTCAAAAAGAACAAGTAAGTTTAGGGTAGAATGTGAAGAAAAGGAAATCCTCATGCACTATTGATGAGATTGTAAACTGGTACAGCCACTTTGTAAAACGGGATGGAGATTCTTCAAAAAATTATAAATAGAACAGATCATCTAGTGATTCCATTTCAAGGTATTTATCCAAAAAAATCAAAACACCAATTCAAAAAAAAAGATATATGCACTCCTATGATCACTGCAGCATTATTTATTTACAATAGCCAAGATATGGAAGCAATCTAGGTGTCTACTATAGATGAATGGATAAAGAAGATTTAGTCACACATACGCACGTCACCACATCATCTTTACAGTATATATAATATATAATGGAATGTTATTCAGCAATTTAAAAAAATGAAATCTTGCCATTTGCTACCATATGGATGGACCTAGAGGGTATTATGCTAAGTGAAATAAGTCAGATAAAGACAAATACCATATGGTTTCATTTATATGTGGAATCTAAGAAACAAAATAAATGATAAAAATGAAACTCATAGGTACAGAGAACATTTTGACGGTTGCCAGATGGGGAGGATGTTGGGAGGATGGGGTGAAAAAAGGGAAGGAATTAAGATGTGCAAATTGAGGGCTATAAAAAATAGGCACAGGCTCTGGCTGGTGTGGCTCAGTGGACTGAGCACCGTCCTGCAAACATAAGGTTGCCTGTTCAATTCCCAGTCAGGGCACATGCCTGGGTTGCAGGCTAGGACTTCGGCTGGGGGCATGTGAGAGGCAACTGTTCCTCTCACACACAATGTTTCTCTCCCTCTGTCTCCTTCCCTTCCTCTCTCTCTAAAAATAAATGAAACATCTTTTTAAAAAACAGTCACGGGGTGTAAAGTACAGCGCCGAGTATATAGTAAACAATACTGTAATAACTAAGTAAGTTATATAAATGTCTAATCACTGTGTTGAACACCTGAAACTAATATAATATTGAATGTCAACTGTAACTGAAAAATGAAAAAAAATTTAAATACCTCAGCAATCCATTCTCTCTCAGATAAGTCACTGAAGAATACAAGACTCAATAATATGGTATATCAAAAGGCCTAAATTTAAATTACCCTATTAGGGCTTTAGAAAGGTAATTTAATGTGTATTAACTATAATAATAAATTCAAAATGCAGAAAATTCCTATTTTACTACAAAGATTAAAAAAATTTAAAATGTATTTTGTTGATGTGTCTTATATAAACTTAGAAAAAAACCTAAATAAGAAATTTCCACCTCCTCACCAGTACAAGGGTGAGAAAAGGTAGGTTTCCGGTTGTGAGTATTGAAAACATAGTTTATTCTTATACTATTATTTATTAATGATTATATTATGTCCATACAAACAACTGTTAGCCTATTTTTTCTCACCCTTGTATTTGCAATGATCCTCTGAGGATAGAACCACGGCTCCCTGTTTTCTGCTGTTTTCAGAAGCAAGCCCTGACAGTGCTTCCCTTTCTCACCCTGACCCCAGCATCCTCCCCGTCTGGCAAACTTCAGGAGGCCGTTGTCAACTGAAATAAGACAGACTGTATCTTGTTAGGTATGGAAGCTGGAATAATGGATAAATAGGGGTCAATTATACTATTCTATTTTTTCCAAAATTTCCATAATAAAGTTGTTCAATAAATAATTTTTAAAAAACACGTTGTCGCCCAGCTGGTGTGGCTCAGTGGATTGAGCGCGGACTGGGAAACAGGCGGTCCCGGTTCGGTTCCCAGTCGGGGCACATGCCTGGGTTGCAGGCCAGGTCCCTGTGAGGACCATGTGAGAGACAACCATACATTGTTCTTTCTCCCTTCCTTCTACTCTCTCTAAAAATAAAATAAATAAATAAAATCTTTAAAAAAAAAAAGTATTCTTTAAAAAAAAAAACACGTCTTTCTCTTAGTGAAATTTTATGTAGAATCTCAAATGGCACATACATGTAAAATGTATGTGCTAATTAAATCAGCAATGTTGTACTATATTACTAATTTTTAGTTAATTTTCCAGTAATTCAATGATAAAAATTGTTGTCTAGAAGTTATAATTATTTTATGCTTTAAAAGTTGTAGCTAATGGTCTAGAAATTTAATTAGCAACTTTTATAATGCTTAGGGGGTATCATAGTAGATATCATGGAAACTTTTTAGTAGTAATTTTTATTGCACACTTAAGGTAGCTTTACCTATCAAGAAGCACCTAGCCCTGGCTGGTGTAGCTCAGTGGATTGAGCGCAGGCTGGGAACCACAGGGTCCCTGTTCGATTCCCAGTCAGGGCACATGCCTGGGTTGCAGGCCAGGTCCCCAGTGAGGGCCATGTGAGGAGCAACCATACATTGCTGTTTCTCTCCCTCTCTGTCTCCCTCCCTCCCCCTCTCTCTAAAAATAAATAAAATCTTTAAAAAAAAAAAAAAGCACCTATTCCTTGAAAGGGAACGTCCTAAAAGAATTTTTGTCTTCATATTGTCTTTCTCTATAAAAGTGCCTATGATAGACCTCCCTGAAGGACTTTAATCAGAAACAACATCAGGCACCAGCAGATGGCAGTAAAGATTAAAGCAGAGACACAGAAGCTATTTCATGCTGAGAAAATGCTTTCTCCCTCAGTAGTGAGTGAGAAGTCGCACAGCCTAATTGGCTTCTGTTCTTCACTAAAAAGACCCCGAATGTCAGTCACATACATTTGACTATGAGGAAGTTTGAAGAAACTAATTCTGCATTTTGATTACAAATCCAAAAGTTTGTAATCTATAGCAAATAAGAAATGTTCAAATATGTGAATGGCATAAAAGAATAAATTCAAGACAGTCATATAGACACATATATTACTATAGACATGTAAACATATACATATACATTGAGGCTTGACTTTTCATGAATTATTTCCACTCATGGAAAAAATGGTTCCTAAATAACTTAGTGTACATGGATTGCTATTAAGAAATTATAAAACAGCCCTGGCTGGTGTGACTCAGTGGATTGAGTGCTGGCATGCGAACCAAAGGGTCGTTGGTTCGATTCCCAGTCAGGGCACATGCCTGGGTTACGGGCCAGGTCCCCAGTTGGGGGCATGTAAGAGGCAACCACACATTGATGTTTCTCTCCCTTTCTTTCTCCAACTCCCTTCAGTTCTCTCTGGAAAGAAATAAAATCTTTAAAAAAAAAAAAGAAATCATAAAACATGTATTAAGTTGCACTGATAATATGTTTGTTTTTTATCAAAAATCTCCTTAGAATTTTTAATGTTTTAAGTACTACTTTAATTCATAAAATAAGAGGCCCACTGTTTGGGTAAAAAGATCTCTCTGGCCTAAGAAACAGCTTTCCTAGATTTTAGCCCTGTTCACCTACTTACTAACTCTAAGTTTGGACAAACTGCTTACTTATCAGTCTGTACCCTGATCAACTCACTTACTAAATGGTAAAAGTATCTCTTCTGCCTGCTTCATTGGGTAGTCATGTATATAAAACAAGATCATGTGGGGGGGGTTTAATTAATATATGCAGGCAACAAAAAAAAAGAATGTGTGGAACTTTGTGAGGCAGTGACATGGTTTCTTAATCAGAGGCATGACACATGGAACAGACTGGCAGCTGTCAGAGGGGAGGGGGCTGGGTGCTGGATGAAAGAAGGTGAAGGGATTGAGCTAAATAAATAAATATGCAACACTTAGACACAGACGACAGTGTGGTGACAGCCAGAGGGAAAGAGAGGTGAGGGTTAGGCGGTGGTGGGCAAAGCGGGGACAGAAGGAGACTTTGCTTGGGGCAATGGGCACACGGTGCCACGTGCCGATGATGTTTTGCTGAGTTGCACACTTGAAACTTGTATGGTTTTGTGAACTAATATCACCCCAATAAATTCAATGTAAAAAATAACAGAGGTAACAGTAACCTATAGATTAAAAGAGAAATTAAAGAAAAAGGCTTTTGAGTTACATCAGCCAAAAGCAATGTGTGGGCTTTATTTGGATTTTGACTTGAACAAATTACAAAAATCGTTATGAAACATTGGGCATTATTTAGAACATTGACTGGATAGTTGATAGTAATCAAGTATTTGGGGGAGAGGGGAATTGTGTTTAAATGTACCAATAGTATTTACAAAATGATGATAATGTCTTGAAAATAATTCAATGACAAGAACGTGGGGGCAGGGGAAGAAAAAGAAGGAGAAAGGAAAAATAATAACCCAGGGGCTGGAGGTGGTTGTTAAGTGAAATAAGACTGACTATATTTTGTTAGATATCAAAGCTGAATAATGGATAAATAGGGGTCAGTTATACTATTCTATTTTTTTTCTATTTGAAAATTTCCATAATAAAGTTGTTCAGCAACTAATTTTTAAAAAACACAATGTTGTCTTTCTATTAGTGAAATTTTATGTAGAACCCCAAATGGCAAATTTATAACCATCTGTCAGAAAAATTAGTTTACTGACTTACAAGAGATAGGAAAATTACTGGAGGAAAAAATGGAATTGGTTGGCATTAAGAAGGACTATTTTGGAAGAGGGTATGTGCAATTCATTTTCCTTTCATTACTCCCTCCTGACTTGGAACCTTAGAGCCATGTCACCATTTAGAGTCTACGTGACTGGCTCAAGCTATCAGGATGCTGGAAAATTGTGACCCTGCTTCCTCACTCAGGTCCTATTACTAAATTCTCAAACAAAAAGAATTGACTAGAGATTGTCTAGTCAAAGTAGACTACCCAAACTGAAGACCGATAATACACAGAGGTCTCATCACCTTCTGCAAGGGCAGTCTAACTGAATCTGCATGAGGGGGTACATCGTCTTCCTAAAGTGACCTTCTGTGCTGTTCCCAAGGGCCACTGCCTCAGCTGGCAGCACCTGGCCTTGCCCTTGATGGATTCCACAGCTTCGAAGGGCCAGCCAGTTGTCACTCCTCTCAGGGGTGCTTTTCTTCTTGCACTGAACGTCTCTTTCCTGCCCTGTCTCTGCAGTTCAACAGCTTAGTGTTATTCTCTCAGTACTGCTTCTATACAAAACCTGTGTCCATACAAAACTAGCTAGACTTTGTCCCTAAAAACAGCTCTTTAAGTGAGTTTTGTGTATTGTGTAGCACCTATCCCAGATGATGCTGACGACTTCTGAATAGTATTCTTCACTTAAAAAAAAACATATATTAAACCCAAGGCACTATAAATATAACAGTAAATAGTTGTACAACTAATGCATGAAATGGACTTATGGATTCTAGTCCGGAATACATGTATACCCGCAACCCCTTAACTCCTTCTTTCTGTGTTCTAAGATAGAACATAGACTTTCCTCTGGCTTCAGAGGTGCTTCCATGTTCCTAAGAGTGCACAGTCTTCCTTACCCTTGACCTGTGTTATTGGGTAGAGCCCATCATTCCCCCTACGTTATCTGAATTCAGTTCTCCGGGGAACCTAGAAGCAACCCTCTAGATTCTCTGCATGTTCCAGCTGTGAGGTATGGATGCACAAGTACAGAATGGGCTCAGAAGCATTCGAGGTAAGCCATTGTGCCCCACGGAGGCGCAAATTTAGTCCGAATACATTTATTAGCTTTCCAGGAGGAAACTCGCGTGGTTTCAGAGTAGTAGGTCCTCCTGCAAATAATGTTCCTATGTGTGGTCCTCAGCCTGGAGAACAAAATCCATCTTCTCCTGCTGCACAAGGGCTTCCATTTATCTCAGGGGAAAGCCAGGAAACTTTCTACCTGAGAAAATGGAAGAGTAGAATATTTAGACATTTTCTAAAATGGCCTTTGATTTCTGGGACTTTATGATTTCTTAGAGTTAGTGACTATTTTCCTCATAGAACACAGACATGAGAACAACTGTCAGCTATTTGAGACTTAAAGAATCTACTGACCCATGGAAAGAATATTAAGTATGTGTAGGTTTTATCCTACAGGGAGAGAAGGAAGTTTCAAATTAATAAATGTCATTTTGTGTCATCCTCAGAACCTTTGACTCCTTTCAGTTTTTTAAAAATTATGGTTAAATACACATAACATAAAATTTACCATATTAATTATCTTTAATTGGGCAGTTGAGTAGTATTAAACTGTATGTGCAACCGATATCCAGAAATTTTTCATCTGGTAAAACTGAAACTCTGTGCCCATTAAACAACTCCCCGTTCTCACCTGGCCCGTGCCCCTGGCCACCACCGTTCTTCCTGTCTGTGGGAATCTGACTGCTCTGGGTTCCTCGTAAAAGTGGAGTTACACAGTGTTTGTCTTTTATTGACTGGCTTAGTTCACTTGGCGTGATGTCCTAAAGGTTCCTCCATAGTATAGCATGTATCAGAATTTTCTTCCATTTTAAAACTGAATATTCAATTGTACGTATATAACACATTTTGTTTATTCATTTATCTGTCAAGGGACATTTGCGTTGCTTCCACCTTTTGGCTATCGTCAGTAATGCTGCTATGAGGACGGGTGTGCAAATATCTGACACCCTGCCTTCCATTCTTCAGGACGCACACCTAGAAGTCGAACTGCTGGATTGTACGGTAATCCTGATTAATTTTTGAGAAATCCTGTATGTTTTCCATAGTGGCTACACCATTTCACATTCCCACCAGCTCACAAGGGCGCCAATGTCTCCAAATCTTCGCCAACCCTTCTGTTACAGTTTGAGAATAGATGTCTCGGTGAATGTGAGATGAGACTCTGTGGTTTTGATTTGCACCTTTAGGGTACTGTAACTACTTACTTTTTCCATACCGAATACTTTGTGAGAAGTCACCTAATTTATGCTTGCACACCTTGCTTTGTAGTGCTTCCTGGCTGGATGCCTTTGTCCTCCTTCACCTCACGCCTTAAACCCCAACTCCCGCCTTCCTCTGTGAAGCCTTTGCTGACTTCTGTACTACAAACTGATTTCTAAATTTCTATAAGTATCTCACTATCTACCACATAACTTAGTTTATGCTAGTAAAAAAGACATAAGCTTCTAATCAGCTTGTATTATTCCCCAATTTTTCATGTATTGTCTACCAAAGTAGATTATTAGGTCTTCAAGAACAAAAGAAATGTATTTCATCCTTATAACCTTCAAAGTTGTATATGATGGCCATTCTGACCGGCATGAAGTGGTATCTCACTGTGGTTTTAATTTTTATCTCTCTGATGGCTAATGATGCTGAGCACCCTTTCATATGTCTCTGGGCCCTCTGTACGTCCTCCTTGGATAAGTATCTGTTTAAGTCCTTTGCCCGTTTTTTAATTGGGTTGTTTGTCTTCCTGGAGTGGAGTCATGTGAGTTCTTTATATATTTTGGAGATCAAACCCTTGATCGAGGTATCATTGGCAAATGTATTTTCCCATAGAGTAGGTTCCCTTTTCATTTCACTGCTGTTTTCTTTAGCTGTGCAAAAGCTTTTTGTTTTGATCAAGTCCTGTTTGTTTACTCTTTCCTTTATGTCCCCTGCTCTAGGGGACATATCAGTGAAAATATCGCTGCATGGAATATCTGATATTTTCCTACCTATTCACATGTTTTGAAGAATGACAAAATGAGCAGTAAAATATCACATCTACGGTTTTATTATGTGTAATATTTTTCTGGTTTCTCGTCATCTACCCCAAACTCCTCATCAGCCTACAATTGACCTTAAGTCCCAAGCAAAAAAAAAAAAAAAAAAACAAGAATTCTTGTAAAAATAGCTTCTCATATTTAGGAGCATTTAGTGACACATTTTTGACACTACAGCATTGGAATGGCTTTTACAACATATGTATGACAAAATAATTTTCCTCTAAAAATAGAGTTACTGAAGTAGCTTAGGGTGCTAAGCATTTGGTAGTTTATTCATTTAGTTTGCATGACTTTCTGCATGTGAAATTTGAAAAGTTCACCAAGTAAATACTTTGGCCTTATAAAAACGAGTAACACTTAGATGTGTTTAAACTTAGATGGGTTTAAAACTATATAAAATGTCAAAAGTAAAAGCCATTGTCTAATGAAGCATGTTTTCCCTTTTCTTAAAGTAAAATGTAACAATAATAATTGTGCCTTGCATCGCCAAAATTCCAAGAACCTTCGTGGTTTAATGTATCAGTTACATTGACTGTTAAGCTGACTTGTTTTTTGACATTGTCTTTGCTTTATTCTCTATCTTATTTCTTCCAATTAACCATATTTCCTTCTCCTCTTCTAACTATTTTTACTCTTTCTCCCTTTGTGCCTATCCTGGTATTTAAACTTTATGATTAATTTTCAAGTAAATATTTTTAACATTCTTCATTCAGGATAAAATACACACTATATAAATCCAGTGGATAAATAAATACCCACATACCAATCTACTCTACATGAAAACGTGTTCTCTCAGAAGTAGGCCAATTCATCCATTATGGGGTCAAGTCATAAAAAGTGAATCCAGGCCGTAATTCTCCAATTAAAGAAACTCTAGTTTTAGTCCTCCTGAATCATAACTAGTTGGCAACAAAAGCTGGCATGCCTGGGTGTGAATAAGCCTTAACATAAAAACTCCTCACCTAGCCTCAAGAGTCAGAACTTAAGGGAGACATGTATTCAGGTGGCCATTTATTCACAGTAGTTTTAAATACCACTTTAGCCAAATTAGTATCAAATGAGTTGATGTCAAGTGAGATTTTAAAAACCCATAAATGTTTTGAACCTAAAAGCTCAGCCCAACTAGAAGTCAATGTGTGTCCTGATGCTAGCTGGGTGCTGGGGAGGGGGTGGCAATAGATCACCCATGATGATGACCAGATTATTAGATGTTGTCAGAATATTGGCCAAACCTGCTTCAGTTCTGGGTCTCATCTTAAAGATACTCTTCCAATGGCCTCGCCATGAAATTTGTCTTGACAAATGAAACCTGGCTCCAATAATGACAGCTTTATTCAGCCTCTCATTTCTTTTCTGATCAATAAATCCAGCAACCAGGCATAGAAATTCTATGATTCAAGACACTCAAATATAATGTGAATAAGATACTTCAAAAACAGGAGGTTAGTCATTGTGATATTCAATAACATTTCTAGTTAGAATTTTTATTTTTTTTAAAGATTTTATTTATTTATTTTTAGAGAGAGGGGAAGGGAGGGAGAAAGAGAGGGAGAGAAACAGCAATGTATGGTTGCCTCTCACATGGCCCTCACTGGGGACCTGGCCTGCAACCCAGGCATGTGCCCCGACTGGGAATCAAACCGGGACCCTTTGGTTCCCAGCCTGCGCTCAATCCACTGAGCTACACCAGCCAGGGGTCTAGTTAGAATTTTTAGTCTAATGTTTTAATTAATTGCAACATAGGTATAAATACATGTTTAGTAAAATGCACCTCACATTTTAACAATGGATGTTAAAAGTGTTTATTTTTTTAAAGGAAGCTTTTTTAAGGTTTTATTTATTTATTTTTATAGAGAGGGGAAGGGAGAAAGAAAGAGAGAGAGGAAAACATCAATGTGTGGTTTTGTGCCCTGACTAGGAATTGTGCCCTGACTGGGAATTGAACTCCCTTTGGTTCGCAGCCTGCACTCAATCCACTGAGCTACGCCAGCCAGGGCAACAGTGTTTTTTAAGTTATAGTGTGCAATTTACAAAGCACTGAAGATAGGAATTTTAAATTAAACTCTAAATATTCTAGAGAATCAGAAAATTAGATTCTAACTATTCACACTGTAAGTTTAAGCTTGCTTACTGGTCTGTTTCCTGCCCTCAAATACATGAACCTTGAAGACCAGAGCTGCGTCTTGTTCACTTCTGATCCCATGGACTGAGCACTGAACACATACTTGGAGAATAAATGAATAAAAGAGAAAAAGAGGTGCATAAGTCCATTTATAAGAACTTCTCACAAATGTGTACAAACCATCAATGAACAATTGTTCTTTAAACTTTACGGTGTAATCCTTTACAGTTTTCATTGGAATGAAATGCACCAGCTAAAATATATGTTTTATTGAGTTAACTAAGATTATACTAGTGTTGTTGGCTATCTTTTTGAGGGGGTTTTGAGGGTATGGAACAGGCAATATTTTGAAATCCAAAAATAATATAAAAGACATATTCAGCTTTTTTTTTTTCCAAAAGCTTTTCATTAGAGCTATTGCCAACCCTGATAGAATTGATTGGTTTCTTTTCTAGCTTCCTGCTTGGTCCTTCAGGTCAATGTCCAAAAAGTGCCATTCAATGAATTTATCATTTAACCTATCTCATTTTTTGAAAGAACAACTCTTTGCACCTCACAAATTACAGACCTATTGGCATACAGCAAACCATCTAAAAATGCATGCCAGTTTCCTGATAAATTGCAAGCCTGTAATCTCAGAGTGAGTAGCTGTTAGGGTCGACTCTTCTGCAGATGGAACACTGTGATCCTCTTTGTCATCTTTCCTTCCACCTTCCTGAATAGAAATCATTTTTGAGCTAGCTGTATGAGTTCAACACGATCTCATATCATTCAACAAAAACTTACTGAGCACTTACAAGGTACTACACTTTGTTTTAGATATTTAAGATGGTAAATGTCTTGACCTCATGAAGATTTGATTCTAGCAGGGAGAGAGAGACAATAAATATAACACGAGTAAATGTTGCAGAATGTTAGAAGGAGACATGTCTGGAATACAGAAAACGGTAGAACAGGGTAAGAGGGACTCGGAGAGTATGGGGGCAAAAGTTGGAAGGTTGCAACATTGAATGGGGTAGGCAGGTTATGTCATTGTAAGGACTTCAACTTTTACTGTAAGTGAAACTGTCAAATTCCAGAGCCCAGCAAAAGATCCAAAAACCTTACAGAGAAGAAACACACACACCCACCCCACAAGTTACCTACAGAAAAACAAGAATCAGACTCTGGAAATACTGGAAGACTGTATGCCTTCCAAGTTCCGAGGAGAAAATATTTGCAACCTACTATTCTACACATATCTACCCAGACAGAAATAGCAGGCAGGAAATAAAAACGTTTTTTTCTTAGGTGGTTAGCTGATGGTATGCCTTCATTAAATGAAAGCATAAGCAAAATGCATGAGGTCCAGGAAACAAGGACTCCGACCCAGGAGAACACAGAAGCAAAATCACAGGACAACAGCTGTGCAGGAGGACTAACAACGACCCACGGCCACTTGTAGTTAGAAAGAGAAGCCCTGGGAAAGCAGTCTCTGAGGAGGAAGGAGGAGGCAGAGGGCACGGCCATGTTTGTGGGCTTGGAAAAAACTTGAGTATATAGAAAACAATCAGTGGACTGTAGAAATAAAGAATGCAATCAGACTCTGTCCTTTGAGTAATCATAGCAAGAAACCCACAGAATAAGAAATATGATTCCAGCCTACTTCTTGGCTTTCAGCGAGCTATGTTTTTTCTAAAACATAGAAAGAAATTTGTCATAAAAGTGCAAATACTGTCATTAGTTTTTCATCTTAACAACACAAAAGTAAATATATACTGGCTCAGATAAAGGGAAGAGGAGGAGTGCTGACATCCTTCCAGAGAGAAGGGAGGTTCTGTACGTAGTTCAGGGGCTGCAAACTCATGTAGTCCGGCGGGCAGAGTGAGCGAGAACAGTTAGCACACGACCTGTATCTAAATGCGGCAGCAATTTCTCAGCTCCAAAAGATTGTCATCATGAAGAAATGGAGCCCAAGAGATTCCTATTTACCAAGAAAAGCCAAAATCTGGAATTTAATGAAAAATCTTCCAAATGTTGACAGCTACTTTAAAACATTTAGAAGTATTATGGGGGCTGAGCAATGCCAGATCCAGCCTGAGGTTTCTCGTTTGTGACATTGCTATAGCAGATGGACGAAAAAATGAAATAAGGGGTTTGAAAGTACCGAGCTGACCATTGGAGAAGCTGAGCCAGCAGCTTTAGGACATGGGAGGGCCATCGACTGAAGTGGAGGGGGGACTTGTCTTAAAGCTGCACGCATTGCCAGCATTCGATCTGTGTTCATTTTGGGAGGGGGCTAGGGGACATAACGGGAGCTAAAGTTCCTCTCCCCCAGCCACTCATGGATGCCAACACTGGAGAAAAGTTGTAAGACAGTACTGGGAAGGAGGAAGGAGAAAGATATAAATGTGCTAAATCTTCACCTATCATAATAGGAAATCAAATGCCAATATGTAAACTAACATTTTAAAAGCACGATAAGCATGTTACTTAAATGCCTGAAGGAGAACTAAAAAAAAAGTAGTTAATAAAAATGGTTGTTGTGACATAGAACAAAATTACTTCTGCACCCACATTTTGCCCAGTAAGCCCACTTCTCGGGAATCTGCATTGAAGATGCACCCTGGCACTGTGAAAACGCACCTGTGCAGAGCTGATCACTGCAGCAGCATCTGCAACTGCAGAATACGGCAAGTTACTTAAATATTCATAAATAGGAGACAGATTTTTATAAACTGTAGTATATACATTCAGTAGAGTACTATGTTGCTGTAAAAAGTCTTTTTAAATTAGTTGTTGTTTTTTTTTTAAAGAGGAAGACCTATATAAACTGACATGGAGTAATTTCTAGGATATATTATTAAATGAACAATGCAAAGTTCAAAATAGCATCTCTAGTAAGCTACCTCTGAGAAAGAAAAGGGAGTAAGAATCTACACATTCACTTATTTTTGCAAAAAGAGAAAGATAATTGAGAAATTAATGAAGTTGCAGACGTACAGGGGTGTGGTAGAATGGGGTAGAAAGGATAAAAAAGAAAGCAATACTTTTCAAAGTACAGCTTTCTGTACTTTTGGAGTCACGTTCAATGTTCTTTATATTCAAGAAATAAAATTAAGTCAACAAAGAAGAGAGCAAAACCCCAAAATTGAATGCAAACAAATATAAATGAACCCGATTACATTTCAAATGAACAGCATAACCAGACTGAAGGGCAATAGGACTAACCCAGGAAACTTCTAAAGCCTGATTGGCTGCACACATGCAGTCTGGGAAAATGCAAATAAACCTTGAAATCTTTTCAATTGGCTTGTTTTGGTAGTAATATGAGCATAGTAATTCTTTGTATATTGTAAACATGAGTAAATGAGTTAACAAGTGTTGCTAATTCTCACCATAAAAGAAGGAAGGTAAAAATATGGAATAACTGAAGTTAAAGAAGAACCTTGTGGGGATGGATTGGAACTGGAGGTAAATGGACAGGTGGATGGGCAGATAGATGGGTTAGCTAGCTATGACAGATTAGCTAGGGTGGTGTGCTGGAGTTGACTCCTATTGGTTCATGACAATTGTGCATTTTTTCCCAGAAATGTATTTAGTGACTTAATAATAGTAGCTTAAAACCATCCATAGTGGAAATATTTATACCATGGTAATTGGTAAATGTTAAAAATTAGGGCTTCCTGCCACTACCTGCCTCACACTCAACAGCTAGTGTTTTTTTTTTTTTAATATATTTTGTTGCTTATGCTATTACAGTTGTCCGAAGTTTTCCCCTTTTCCCCCTGCCTCCACCCAGTACCCTCCATTGCCTCTGGCATCCCCTGCCCCTTACTTCATGTCTTAGATCATGCATATAAGTTATTTGGCTACTCCATTTCTATACTGTTCTTAACATCCCCCTGACTATTCTGTCCCTACCAATTTGTACTTCTTAATCCCTGCACCTTTTCCCCTTGAACACTTCTTGCCAGTCCCTTCTTGCCCGCAAAGTTTGTTTTGAGAAATCAGTTGACAGCCTTATGGGAACTCCCCTATAGATAACAAACTGCTTTTCTCTTGCTGCTTTTAAGATTCTCTCTTTATCTTTAACCTTTGGCATTTTAACTATGATGTGTCTTGGTGTAGTCTTCTTTGCATCCATCTTGTTTGGGACTCTCTGTGCTTCCTGGACTTGTATGTCTAAATTTCCTTTCCCAAATTAGGAAAGTTTTCATTCACTATTTTTTCAAAGTAAGTTTTTTATTTCTTACTCTTTCTCTTCTCCTTCTGGCACCCCTATGATTCAAATGTTGATACACTTAAAGTTGTCCCAGAGGCTCCTTATCCTATCCTCATTTTGTTTTTGGATTCTTTCTTCATCTCGTTGTTCTGATTGATTGTTTTTGCATCCTTATGTTCCAAATCATTGATTTGATTTTTACCTTCATCCACTCTACTGTTGTTTTCCTGTAAATTGTTCTTTATTTCAGTTAGTGCATCCTTCATTTCTGATTGGAACTTTTTTTATGCTGTTGAAGTTCTCACTCAGTTCCTTGAGCATCCTTATAAACAGTATTTTGAACTCTGCATCTGATAGATTGCTCATCTACATTTTTTTTAGTTTTTTTTTTCCTGGAGTTTTATTCTGTTCTTTCATTTGGGCCATATTTGTTTGTCTCCTCATTTTGGCAGCCTCCCTGTGTTTGTTTCTATGTTTTAGGTAGAGCTGTTTTGACTCCCTGTCTTAGTAGTGTGGCATAATATAGAAAAGTGCTTCCGTAAATTGGATGGGGCAGAGCCTGGGTGGGGCAACCAAAGTGAACTAAGTAGATGGAGTCTCAGATATGGTGTTGCCTATGTGTTGGAAGGGCTCAAAAAAGGAACGATGGCTGCTGCCTGGACTCTGGAGTTTTGTCTGGGAGGAAGCTTTACCCTGGCACTCAACCTGATACCTGACACTTCACTTTCTCCCCATATGCCACTGGTGCCCTTCAAGCTACTGCCCCAGAGACAGTGAGTCTAAGTCCTAAATCTGTTGTGGACCCTTTAAGAGGGGATGCCTGAGAGTCTTGCAGAGTCTCCCACTACCCCTACCCCCTCTGCTTTCTACAGCCAGAAGTTACGGGGATTTACGTTACTGGCAGTGGAACTCTGGGCTGAGGGGCCTGATGTGGGGCTAGGATTCCTCACTCCTGAGATAGCCCTCCTGATTTTTATCCACGACATGTGGATGTGGGACCGCCCATTCCATGTCTCCATATCTCCCCGTCTCCACCCCTTGAATGAATGTGACTTCTTTAATTCCTTGGTTGTCAGACTTCAAAAAAGCTTGATTTTCTGATGATTCTGGGTGATAGCTGTTTTGTAGTTTAGTTGTCATTTTTGCTGTGGTTGTTTGAGTAGGCAAGCCATGTTTATCTGTGCTTCCATCTTGACTGCCACCCTCATCCGCTAGTTGCTAAACATTTCCTGTTCATTGGTAGACAATGGATAGATGGGTAGATTTCCTAGCTCTATTTGCTGCAAAGGTCTAGAGGCAATTGTGTTCCAGTAGAAATAAGCACATGTAATGCTCAGATCTTAGTTTCTAAATTTCATTCCGTAGTTAGAAAAATGACTAATTTCAGGGCTGTAACAGGAAAGACACAAGGTGGCAGAAAGTAAAGACATGCTAAAAAAGGATGAGATCATGTCATAAGGACATGCGAGGTAGTATGAAGGATCACCCTCTGTCCAAATCTGGAACATCAATATAAGGATATAATGAATTGTAATCCATTAAATAAAATAGATATTTGTGAGTTCATTGCTGATGCTAGAAAGAGAAGGGAGGAAATAACAGAGAGAGGGAGAGGAAGTGGTCAAGCTCTACATTACACTAGAATGTAAACTGATAAATGGCGAAGGAAGGGTTTAATTATAAAGTTGACACTTTGTGATGATACTGCTAAGGATTAGTTCAGGAAGTAATCATCAAGGGATACTAAATCCAAGGAGAAATTTGATGAGAAACAGGAGCATGTCCATGGTCTCAAAGTCTCTCTCCACAAATAGCATATTAGTTGCAAGGAGAAAACATTTATGAACAACCTAAAACTAATAAAAAGGAAACTCCAGACAAAATTAAATTGAGGAACATTCAAAAAATTTCAATTCAAGAACAATTTTTGAAAGGACACTCCACCAAAGAAGATATACATATGACAAATAAACATACAAAACTACTCAAAATTATAAGGGAAATGTTTAAAATAAAAGAGAGACTACTTCTACACACTTACTAGAATTCATTAGAATTAAAAAGTGTTAGCTAGAAATTGGAGTATCTTTAACTCTCCTATAGCCTTTCAGAATATAACATAGTACAATCACTTTGGAAAAGTTGGGCAGTTTCTTAAGTCAAATATGCACCTACCATGTAGTCCACATAATCCCTTGTAGTCTTATCTCAGAAGACAAATATGTCCACACAGGACTTGTACATGAATGTGCCCAGCTTCAAATGTAATTGCCAAAAACTGAAAACAACCTGAATGTCCATCAACAGGTGAATTGGTAAAGAATCTATAGTTTATGCATACAAAGGAATTCTTCTCAACAATAAAAAGTAATACAATATTGACACATGCATCAACATGGATGAATCTCAAAATAACTATGCTAAAAGAAAGCAGTGCACACTTTAGCATTTCATTTATATAAGACCCCCAAAACAAACTAATCTGGTAATAGAACAGATTAGGGTTCAATGAGGATTATAGAGGTAGGGGATGGCTGGAAAGAAAAATTACAAAGGGAAATGTGGAAACATATATATATATTTTCAAAACTTATCAAATTATCAAATTGTACAATTCATATACAGTTTATTGTGTGGCAATTTTATCAATAAAGTCTGAAAATGAAAATATGTGTTAAGATTCTAAAAGACAGAGAAAGCCTACGGAATTTTTCCAGAATAAAGGAGACTAAAAAGATTGACAAATAAATACAATACTTGCGTCTGACCTGGATCTTGCACTACAAGGGAACAAACACTTTAAAAGACATCATAGGGACAATTGATGAAGTTGGAACGTGAACCACAGATTGTATAAAATGTTGAACAATGTTAAATTTCCTGAGTTTGAATGCTGCACTGTGGTTAAGTAAAAGAATCTTCAACTTGTACTTGGAAATACATTCTGAAGTATTTAAGGCTAAAGATCCAAGATGTGAGCAAACTATTCTCCGATGACTCGAAAAATTACATGTCTGTCAGTTTGTATCTATATGTGTACATAGGGTGAGAAAATGATAAAGCGAATGTGATGGAATATTAAGAATTTGTATATCTGCATAAAGTGTCAAAACAAAAGGAAGTTTTACGTAATGGCCTCTGGTGGGTAAAAGGAGAGGTCTGGTGCAAAGACGTTACCTGTTTGGTTAAGCTTCTTCATACTATTTTATTTTAAAATCATGTCAATGTATGTATTATATTGGTTTTATTTGGGAGTTTAAAATTTTAGGGGTCCTTTACTGCCATATTTTTAAACATCAAAGTAGGTATTTGGTTGCACCTGCTTTAAGAATTCCAGATTGAAATTCTCTATGGGGAACTTTTCGATCTCTACCGAGTCACTTTGGTTCCAAATATTTGAGGTGTGGTCAATAGCCATTGAATATGGTTCTGCACCGAGTGGGTGGCCCTCTGTTCACACAGTATCTTTGCATTTCCTCAGCTTTCACAGGAAAATCCTTCCCTCTCCCAGCTCAGTTGGCCACCGAAGCTGATACTCCATACTCAACCAACAGCGCCGAAGAGTGGCACTCCAGGCCCTGGTCAGGAAGTAACCTGGAACTCACTGCCCCTCCACATGTCACAAAAGCTCAAATGAGAGGAATGATAATTACGGACAGTGGCCTGCCGATCCAAAGTCCATTCTTCCCTCTAAATAGTCTAAAATGTTTTTCCTAAACTAAGCCAGGCCAGCAGAGATCCACAAACCTGACCACCTCTTCTGAAACCCCCACCCCTGCAGAACAGCCTTTTACTGAATTTGGCTTGGGTGTCGGTTATACATTATGACACAGTGAAGGATGTTGTAAGAACCAGCCCTGTGAAAATCTGTCAGCCTGACTGCAGAATAGTGTCCACTTCATCACATAGTGACTTCTTTGTGAGAATTTACAAGAGAATTTTCTTCCTGGTCACCCAACCAGAAATAATTATGCTACTCTTGAGCAACTAGCTTGTTTTTTATCTCCTAAACACTGTGAATCATGTAACTGATCGTTTTTTCCTTCTCGATTTTGTCTGCCAAAAATCTTAGAGGTAAACCTGTGGCTGGTCTCTAGCAGGACCGCAGGACCTCACAATTTCTGCTTTGTGTATTAACCTTATTTCCAGCTTCATTGTTGAATCGGGAAAGTGCCATGGAGCCGGAGCGGCCAGGCAGAGCCCCAGAGCTGTGCCATTTACTATTGACATGGTCTCAACCCCTCTCCTGGTGTCAGCTACCTCCCTGTAAAATGAACAGAATAACAGCACTGGTTTTGTGCGTTGTTGTCAGGACCCAATGAATTCCTGTATGCGAAGTGCTGAGAACAGTGCCTACCACCCAGCAAATGGTCTGTGTCCAGGCATTACTATTCTTCTCTCACCTTTTCTACTCTCATTTTTCCTTTATATCAATTCCCTCTTCTACCCATTTTAATTCTATATTAAATTTAATATTAAATATACATGTTTAATATATTTAATTATACACACACATGCACGTGCACACCACCTTAAATGCTTTCTGGAACAAAACTAGGTATAAACAAAAGCAAATGAGCACAAAAATGCCAAAATGCAGGCAACAATTGAGGATAAACTGGGAGTAACCAATATGAAAATATTAATTTTTACAAAAAATAAAGCTATACATTAACCACAATATGGATTATCATCTAAATCACCTTTAATCCGGCATCTTTCAGAAACTACTGGAAGTCTGATCATGCCCTGATTGGATCCTAGTTACAATTTGTTTGATGATGCATTTCTGTGAAGAAAGGCTCACCCTTGGTACTGCATGAATGTTCAAAGATGGCCCCAGGGAAAACGACCTGGATCTCTCCGTCAATAGACAAGCTCATAGGAAAGGGATTTCTCTGCTCTCCCCTTGGTTAAATGAAGGTCTGAACCTCTAAAGAAGTATCCTCGTGATGCTCTGCTAACAAGGCAAGGCTCCCTTCCTTGTGAGTTGCGGGAGGCACTTATTTAGGGAAAAGAAGCCAGACACCTGGTGTAAAGAAAGACATAGGACAGAAAAACATGTTTCAAAGCACTGCAAGGTTTAACTCCTGATAGTAAATACACTTCAGCTAAAATAAAATGCTGTGGTTTGTTTCTCCACAATTTAAACAGCACTCCTGTACTCCCCACTTTCCTTCTCTCCGTCTCTGATGGGAGCTGTTAGGAGGTCTGGTCTTGGACTTAGATCAGAAGTCTTCAAAAGGATCTCTTGCTGGGCAAAACTACTTTCTTCAAATTATTAGTTGCTACAAATTAGAGCTTTGTTCCTCTGGCTAAATCACAGTACAGTTTATTCTATTATAATGAAAGTTACCCCAGAATATGTCTTCTATTAAGCCTTTTCAACCACCTTAAGAAGACTATTGGATTTTAACTGGAAGTAGCTTTTAATAAAGGAAGGGAGTTGTTAGTCAACAAATACTTATTCAGCAATGCTTTGGGCTCAGCAGACACCATGAAACTGGAGAAGGGGAGAGCCTGCTGGGGACGGGTGGCTGGTACTTGGAGAGGGTGGTCGAGGAAGGCCTCACACTGAGAGGAGAGGATCTAAACGGGCCTGTGGTGAGGGGGTGAACTACAACCCAAGTGATGAAGGAAAACTACCCAGATAAGGAAGAGGAGGGGCCCCACAGTTAACTTTCCTGATTACTGAGGACTATCAAGTTCTAAAACCTAATCTGGGCTCTGCCAACCTCCCTGCCCTGCTTAACCTCCTCTTTCAGATGAAGGTGATAATCCTTGCCCTGTCTGTTCCTTGGAGCTACTGATGTTTGAGTTAATGTTTAGGGAATAATCAGAGCCTTACACGTATGAGATATTAGGAAAGCACAAGGTACGATTATGTTGTTTTCCCTGTATTTTTCTCCTGTTTCTTTCAGTTCTGGTTGGGATTTTTTGTTTTTGTTTTTTTTTGTATGTTTGGTTTTTATTAAGACAACAAACAGACAGAGCTGGTGGCCTATTCATCCTATGAGCCATACTCACAGGTCAGTTTATACATTCTTTATCTACCAAGGGCAGACCCGAGATTTTCCTCTATGCTCCAAGGTCAAGGTCAACAACAAACTAAAAAAGAAAATGTTTTACCATTTAGGCAAACAAACTCAGTCAATCACTTCTGAATTCAGTGTGTGAGCATTAACCTTGCCAGGAGAACTCCCTTAGAGAACTGATTCCCAGAAGAGCAAGAGAGCACGGGGTGTCACTGAGTCCTTGAGATAAGGAGAGCTGTGTAAAGAAAAGCCCAACAGCAGCGCACTCGTTTAATGTATCGACTATTCTAGAGAGGTGGATAGAACCCTCCAAGACATAATTTACTTTCTCTGTGTCTGTACAATTCAATTAAATCTTTTCGAAACTTTTAGATTGTATTCTATCTTCCATTTTCTTTTATCTACAACAATAGAATGGGATAAACCTGGAGAAAAGAGGAGGCTAGAGAAGATGAAAAAATAAGAAAACTTTGAGTCCAAGTACTGAAAGCGATTGGGAGCAGCAAAACTTCATGAAAATATTGGGATTCTAGTCTTTAAATACTTACAAATGGATTTTAAAAATTAACCTGTTATGATGGAAAATGTCAAACATCCACAAAACTAGAGAAAATAGTTTAACAAGCCCCCAAATACCCATCAGGTAACTTCACCAATTTTTAACACATTGTCAATATGTTTCATTTATGGCCCAACCCAGCCCCCTGTGCCTCCCTCAATTGGTTTTAAGAAAACCCTAGACATCTTATCACTTCATCAGTAAATACAGTGGGTTCTAATTTTTCTGGGCAAGTTATGTTCTTTTTTTTTTTAAGAAAATTATTTATTTATTTTTAGAGAGAAGGGAAGGGAGGGAGAGAGAGAGGGAGAAACATCGTCGGTTGCCTCCTGTACACCCAACCAGAGACCTGGCCCGCCACCCAGGCAAGTGCCCTGCCTGGGAAATAAACAGATAACCGTTCAGTTTTCAGATGACGTTCAGCCTACTGAGCCACATGAGTCAGGGCTGGGCAGTTATGTTCTACCAAGTCATCACAAAGCCTGAATTAGCAAATACTAAACCATTGCTCTTATGGGGAATACAAGGTTAGCTCCCTGTAAGCCTCTGGTCACATTTTTGTCAACTGGGTAACACATAACATTGTTTTCTGTGCGCTCCTGTGTAAAGACAGCGGTATAATATATTGTTGACTTATCCACATTGGACTCATAGTCAACAGCACTGTAACTCATGCCTGAATGAAGCTTACCTAATGCACGTATTTTTTCCATCAAGTAATTAGCAGCCTTCTTGTGCTCAGGAGCACCACACAGCACTACATTTGGAGGCCATTTAAAACAGCAAAATAACAAAGAAAAATGTGGAACAACACAGGACTAAATATACCAGCAGCGTGCTTGTTTACAGCACTGGAACTGAAACAAGAAGGCTGAGGGTGGCCAGGCCCCGCCTCAGCTGCGAATGTAAGCTGCAGGCAGCCCAGCCCACATTCTGCTCTGCACAGGTCTGTGGATGGCCACGAACACATCATGAGGAGTTACTTGGGGGTTAGAAATCATTTTAGTAAGTAGGCAAATTCATAAATACGAATCCCCAAATAATGAAAATCAACCACATTTTGACATGTATCTTAGGTAAGACTTCCTTTTTGTTAAAATAACAATACTATTTTTTACTTCATATTAGCAATAAAAGTGGATATTTTTAAATGACATTAGTCTTTATGACACTTACTCAAAATGACATTCAAAAATGTCAATAATGAGAATTTAATATTACTTATGAATTCAAGCATTTAAGTGCCACTGCATGCATTAATATCAGATGAGATTAAAGTTTGTTAAAGTTACAGCAGGCCCGGCTGATGTAGCTCAGTGGATTGAGCGCGGGCTGGGAACCAGAGGGTCCTGGTTCGATTCCCAGTCGGGGCACATGCCTGGGTTGCAGGCCAGGTCTCCGGTGAGGGCCATGTGAGAGGCAACCACACATTGCTCTTTCTCCCTCCCTTCTCCTCTCTCTAAAAATAAATAAATAAAATCTTTAAAAAAGGAAAGAAAAGAAAAAGTTACAGCAGGAATTATATAATATCCCAACTCAAATATGATAGTAATTTCAAAAATATTATAGCATTTTTTTAAATTTTATATTGTGTTTTTAAGGGCAAGATTTCCTGTCAGTATAATAAAATATTAGGAAAGTAACCTTTAATTCCTCACACTATTGAGCAGTTGTCAGCTAACCAGGCACTGCACGGTTCACTTTTGCATTTCTGTCTTTTTCATTGCTGTGTATACCACTTTAATAACAATATTTAGCTGCTTAATATCCATTTAGTGAATGTCCATTTGTAGTGTGGCTGAGATCCTGACATAATTGCAAGCATATTTTTCAAAATTTGTAAAACCTAAGAATTCCAGCAATATGATTTTTCTAGGATATTTACCTAAAATATGGCAGTGAAGCACTTTTAAATATGTAAGAGAAAAGGTTCCCTAAGTAAGAAAAAAAAGAAGATGAAAATTAATAATATCAGGAATAAAAGAAGAAACACCAACATAGACCCTCTAGACATCACAGAGATCATGAGGTAGCACATGAACAGCTCTATGGCCCCACATTTGATCACCTGGACAAAGTGGACCGTTCCCGGAAAGACACAGCCTGCCCAAACGCATACAGGATGAAAGAGACAACCTGAACAGGCCTATATGTTTTAAGAAATTGAATCAATAATTCATACCCTTGTAAAACAGGAAGCACCAGGTTCACTAGTAAATTCTACCAAACATTTAAGGAAGAAATTCTACCAACTCTCTATACTCTGTTTCAGCTGACAGAAGAAAAGACAATATTTCACTCATTCCATGAGGCCAGCATTACCATAATACCAAAACCAGACAAATACATCATATGAAAAAAAACTACAGCTCAACTTTTCTGAGGACTATAGATACAAAAATCCTCAATAAAATATTAGTAAATTAGCCTGGCTGGTGTAGCTCAATGGATTGAGAGCGGGCTGGGAACCAGAGGGGTCCCGGTTCGATTCCCAGTCAGGGCACATGCCTGGGTTGCGGGCCGGGTCCCCGTGAGGGCCATGTGAGAGGCATCCATACATTGCTGTTTCTCTCCCTCTCTGTCTCCCTCCCTTTCCCTCTCTCTAAACATAAGTAAATAAAATCTTTAAAAAAAAAAATTAGTAAATTAAATCCAACAATGTATAAAAAGAATTACATACTGCAGCCAACCGTAATTTATTCTAAGTAGGCTGATTCAACATTCAAAATTTATGGTAAAATTAAAAGTAAAATAAAAGGAAAAGTGAAAGTAAAAAAGCAAAAGTAACACAAAGATTAAAAGTAAAAATAAACATTCAAAATTTAAAGTAAAATTAAAAGTAAAATAAGAGGAATATGAAAGTAAAAATTAAAAGTAATACATAAAGATTAAAAGTAAAAATAAAAGTATAATAAAAAGTTGAAGTATGGTAAAAAGTAAAAGTAAACTGAAAAGTAAAAGCAAAGTGAAAGTAAAAGCAAACTGAAAGTAAAATATGACAGATCAATAGGCTAAAGAAGAAAAATTGCATGATCATGCAAACAGATGCAAGAAAAAACATGTAAAATAATTTAATAGTCATTCATGATAAAAACTCTCAGTAAGCCAGGAATAGAGAGAAACTTTCTCAACGTGATAAAAAAGTCAATATGCACAAAAACCTACGGCTAACATTGTACTTAACTGGGAGAAATGTGAGGCTTTCGTACTGTGACCAGGAACAAGGCAAGGACGTTACTTCTCACCCCTGCTCCTCAGTGTTGTAATGTAAGTCTTAGCTAATGCGATAAGAAAGAGAAATAAAAGTATACAGATTTGGAAGAGAAATAAAAATGTGTTTGCAGATGACATGATTGTCTATGTATAAAATCCTAAAGAATCAACAACAAAAGAAAACTCCATATAGGAATCCTATGCGCAATTATAGCAAGGTAACGGGATGGAAGGTTACAAAAGACAATCACTGACTCATATACCATCAATGAAAAGGAATTTGAAATAAAAAAATAATACTACTCACATTAGCACTCTCCAAAATAAAATACTTAGGTATAAAACTAATAAAATATATACAATATAAACCTGAGGAAAAGAACAAAACTCTGAAAAACTACAAAGCTTCACTCTTTTTTATTGGTACTGTCTACCTGTTCTATTTTACTTCCACTTGTTTGATCCGCTCCTACCGTCCTGCTCTCCCACACACTGCACTCTCTAGCCATATTCAACTAACACCAGTTCTTGAAAAGCCATACCGTGTTCTATGTCTCTGTGCCCTTGCACACCCTATGCTCTCTAACAAGTTTTCAATAATAATGACTACGGCTGGCTTTTATAAAGGACCACAACAATGTTAATACAGCCATTTGTATGCTTAATGACTAATAATACAACAAGTGAAGTATGTCAGGACACATTGAAGCACCTACTCTCACAGGCAGGGCCACCTCTGCTCTGAAACTGTTCTTAGATCATTGACAACCTCTCTCTGGGGTCCTTGTTCTGCCCTCCACTTGCTTGATTCTCAGCAGCACTGATCACTCCCTGGTAAAGCAAGCTTCTCTCCTGGACTCCCCCTTTCTAACTGTCCCTCCAGTCTCCTTGCTCCCCACTACTTGACCTGTGAACATCAGTGTAACCTGTGACTCCATCTTCAGCCCTCTTGTCCTCTCCTCTTCTATCTGCATTCACTTCTTGGACAATTGTATCCATTCACAGCACTGGAAATACTGTGTATCTGTAAACGACCTCACATTCAGGTCTCCAGCTTTGACTTCTCAGCCAGCTTCCGATTCATTAACCAACTGCCTATTTGACATTTCCTTTTGGGGATCATAAAAACCGTTCCAGTTTAACGATCAATATAAAATTTTCATCTTTCCTCTCCTCCAAAATCTGTTCCTCCTCCAGTCCTCTTTATCCCAATAAAACGGCTCCACAGTTGCTTATGCCAACCTAGGAGTACTCTTTGATGCCTTTTTTTTTTTTTTCTGTCTCTCCCTCTACAACCAGTTCATCAGCAAGTCCTGTTGATGCAATTTGGGAAATGTTTCCTGACTTTTCCTCCCTCCAGCTCCCCTGGTATCACCCTCCTTGTAACTTGCAGCATCTGCTGTGGGTATTACTAAAAAGCTTCCTAGCTGAAAACCGTATTTACACTGTTGCTCTTCCACAATTGTTACTCATGAATAGAAGAAGTAATCTTTACAGAATATAAATTAAATGTCACTCTCTGGATGAAGAATCCCTCAATGGCATCCTATTTTACTCACTGTAAAATTAAGATGTTTCCATGACCTGCACCACCTCAGTGATGGAGCCCCTGCTAACTTCTCCAGCTCATCTGGCACTGCTCTCCCTCTCACCCTCTTCCTCCAGACACGCCACTCTGACTTCTGTTCTGTGAATTCCGCAAAAATCACAGTCCACCCTTGGGCCGTTTTAGTTTCTGTTTCTTTTGCCTAGAATATTCTTTCCTCCAGATAGTATATGATTGGCACCTTCTTGTCATCTAACTCTCGATTTGAATCTTTGCTATAAAAGCTAGTTCTTCAAAATCTTGTGGATCTTTTATTTAACAGCCTAGTGTAGGTAATTGGATGTGTGGTGGTTATCTAAAATAAGACAGGAAATACATGAAAAGGAATCATTTTTGAAGAAATTGAGCTCAATCTAGAACCTGTTGAGTTTGAGATAGAATGTTACCAGGAGAGATGGAACTGGTCCTCAGGAAGGCTACACAGTTCAATACATAGTTACCAGGGCAGAGGATGCAGCTGAATGCATGGGAAGACACAGGTTTGCCTCAGGAAATGAGAAAAGAAAGATTCTACAAGGACTGATGGGAAAGTACTGTGAATGCCACCCATTTCACTGATGAGTGTAGGAAAAGTTACCAAAAGGGCCTGTGATAAAAATAGTAAAAAAAAATCAGTAACGAAAGAGGACACAGAGCAAAGGAGAAATAAGTTTTCAGAAGAACTAAGTGACAAACTCCATTAAGAAATTAAAAGTGTAAAAAACCTAAAAAGCATTCATTGCTTTGGAATGGAGAAGTCATGATGGCCTGGGCTAGGTCATCAAGCCCAACTGCAAAGGGTTGGAGATAAAGAATTGGAGACAATGACAGTCAACTATTTATCAAGTGTTTGTCTACTTCACCAGATTGTAATCCCCCAGAGGGCAGAGACCATTCTTTCCAGGATATTCCTGTTTTCCAGAACTCACTACAGAACTCAAAACGAATAGGAGGGGTCAGGGAAGGAGAAGGGAGAATGAGGAATTGGGGAGGGGAGGTAAGGAGCAAAGAGGAGAAAGAAATGAAGAAGGGAAAAGAAATAGAAACGAAGGGATAATACAGCATTGGGTAGAGAGGATTTAATTATTTTCAAGACATGAACATCTTAAGCATATTTATATATGGAGACAAAAATAACCAAATAGGGGAATTTTAAGACACAGGGAAAAGACAAATAGAAAGAGCTCTGTAAGAGGGTACAAGATGAGATCAGGAAGTAGCAGAAGGATGAATTATGTATCCATAATTCAATGAAAATTAAGTTTCAGCAGGACTGACAGAATGCTACACATAAGACACAAATTATCTGTAAGGGGTGATTTTTAGTTATTTCATTGTAGTATTATTATTTTCTTTATTAATTGGCTTAACAATGCAATTATGTGAAATAATTAATATGTATATCCAATTTTATACTCTTGACTGAATAATCAGTTATAATTTGTATTTGTTGTATCAGAATTTTCATTTTTTAGAAAAACTTTCCACTGTAGTTATAAAACACAGTACCTCTGAAGGTCAAGCAGAAATAGAACCAAGGATAAGGAAAAATATGCTTAATTTTCACATAAGATAAATTACTGAATTTCATTTAGAACTCATTTAGAAATGGTTGTTACAACTAATAAGTGAATTCAGTAAAGTTGCAGGACACAAAAGTCAATATTCAAAAATATGTTGCATTTCTATATACTAATATAAATTATCAGAAAGAAAAAATAAAGAAAACAATCTTATTTATAATTGCACCAAAAAGTGTAAAATGCCTAAGAATAAATTTAAGCAAGGATGTGAAAGACCTGCATTTTGAAAATGACAAGAGATTAATGAAAGAAATCGAAGAAGACACAAATGGGCATATATGATCAAAATAATCAATATTATTAAAATGTCCATACTACCCAAAGCAATGTACAGATTCAATGCAATCCCCATCAAAATTTCCATGGCATTTTTCAAGGAAATAGAACAAACAATCCTAAAATTTGTGTAGAATCACAAAAAAACTCAAATAACCAAAGCAATCTTGAGAAAGAACAAAGCTAGAGGCATTACACGCTCAGATTTTAAAACATATTACAATGCTAGAGTAATCAGAACAGTATGGTATTTGCATAAAATAGACACATACATCAATGGACCAGAATAAGGATCTCAGAAATAAACCCACACAACTATTGGCAGTTTTGTGACAAAGGAGCCAAGACTATACAATGGAGAAAGGAGAATCTCTTCAATAAATGGGGTTGAGAAAACTGACAGACACATGCAAAAGAATGAAACTCAAACACTATTTTATACCATACACAAAAATTAAATCAAAATGGAATAATGACTTGAAAATAAATCCTGAAACCATAAAATTTCTAAAAGAAAACATAGGGAACAAGCTTCTTTATACAAATCTTGGTGATAATTTTTTGAAAACAACAACAAAAGCAAAAATAAATAAGTGGGACTGCATTGTACTAAAAAGCTTCTGCACTGCAAATGAAACCAACATAACGATAAGTGGCTAATACCCAAAATATATAAGGAATTCATACAACTCAGTAGCAAAAAGAAAAAGATTTGATTAAAAGTAGGCAAAAGACTTGAATGGACATTTTGCCAGAGAAGACATACAAATAGCCAATAGGTACATGAAAAGGTGCTCGACATCACTAATAGTCAGGAAATGCAAATCAAAACCATAATGAGATGACACCTGTTAGAATGGCTGTCATCAAAAAGACAAAAGTCGTGTTGGTGAGAATGTAAAGAAAAGAGAACCCTTGCTCACGGTTGCTGGGGAGGCAAATTGTTGAAGCCACCATGGAAAACAGTTATGTAGTTTCCTCAAAAAAATCAAAAATGGAATTACCATATGAACTAACAATTCCACTTCTGGGTATTTATCTGAAAAAGACAATAACACTAACTCAAAAAGATATTTGTACCACATTATTTACAATAACCAAGATATGAAAATAACCCGAGCTCATCAATGGATGAATAGATAAAGAAATTGTGACATATACATATAATGGAATATTCCACAGCCATAAAAAATTAAATCTTGCCATATGAGACAACACTGATGGACCTCAAGGCCATTATACTAAATTAAATATAGCAGACAAAGAGAGACAAATAACATATGATCTCTCTATATGTGCAATCTGAAGAAGAAAACCAAAGTTGGGACAGAGAGAAAGAAGGTGAAGGGGGTCAATGTGTAAAAAAATAAATTTTTTTTCAAAATTAACCTCATTTAAAAAAAGTTGTTCTGTTTGCCAGTATCAGAACCAATAGAGGGCAAGAGAAAAAACAGAAATAGGGTTTGTTATTTGTTATAAAAAAAAGATTCCAGTCTAAGTCTCGCCTATTTTAGTTCATGTCCTTTTCGGAATGTAAACTTCTCCCCACCTCCAGAAAAAGAGAAAGAAACTGAACAGTGACTAAATGCTGGCCCAGTGTTGTGCTAACGTGGCCAAACGTCTTGTTTACGACACTGAGCTATCACAACACCGTCCTGTCCGTTTCTGGAGAAGACAAGGCTCTACTGATTTCTTTGTGCTTCTCTGAAACCTAATTTTGGCCTCACCCCTAAACCCAAGGAAACAAATCTGAGCTTTATGTACTTTGTATCTTAGTTGAAAACAGGCAAAAACTGCAATTGTATTTAATGCCTCAAACACCGGCTGCCTAACTGGAAGCTAACACCAAATTCCTCGTCTCCCTTTCATAGTTTAGTTGTTGGGGCTGACCTTAGGGGTCATCGTTTTGTAAGAAGACAGTGAGACTCAGGGAGTTGGAGTAATTTGTTTGTACGTCATTAGTTATCAACAAAATTAGGAGTAGAAATCAAGTTTTTTGATTCCGAGATGAGTTCATTTCCCACAATCCATGGGGTGCCCTTTTAAAGTGTTTGTAAATACATATACATGATCAGACAATTAATTATGTGACCAGGAAATAGTGAATCCCACCTGATCCTTCTAAAAAATATTTTTGAATTCCATTTCATCTCTATCTTAATCATTCCCACTTTCACTAATTCAGAAGATAGTCATCCTATTTGTTGATAAGCAGAACCCATGTGCCCATTTTGCTTTGGGGTTTTTTTATTGCTCATTCATGTCCCCTACAGTGAGGATGGGCATTACGAACAAAGGGGAGGTTGACCTTGGTCTATGAATCTGCAGAGCTAATATATCTAGAGAGAACTCTGAAACAAACAAATGACTTACTAGGTTTTTGTGGCTGGTTTTTGTTTAATGTGTACTCTCCTGTCACAGGAGCAGCTGAGTCTGTGGTAGGCACGGTGGGTCACAGGCCTCTTCTGCACCCCCAGGGCCTCTCAGCCCTGACGTACCTTGTCCCGGCTCTGCGTGAACTGTGACCATGCCCCAGGTGTGCCTGCTGGTGCCTTGGGCACTCACCTTCACCTGAGCTGCCCCGCCTATGTGGCAGCTCTGTCTCTTCTCTCCTACCCCAACCCTCAAATATTTTCACACACACCTGAAATGCAGGGAACTTTACACTCCAGGACTTCTTCTGACCGAAGAATGACCAGAGCCATTGGATAAATTTCTCCCCCTTTCACTCCCCCCCATCATGGCCCAGAACAGTCTCTCCTGGACTCATGCAAACGCTTTTTCCTCAAACTCCAATAATTCAGTTATTTGAGCCTCTGAAACTATATCCCTTCTAATTCTTGTTTCTTTTTTTTTTTAATTTTTTTTTTTTAATTCTTGTTTCTTTAGAAAGTCATTGAAGTTAGGTTGTTGTGGTTCTCCAGGAGAGGAGAATAAAGAAAGAAAATAGTGGGAATTACAATGCTTTTGTAAGAGCACGACACGCCTCATTCACCCCCGAGAGGGGCAGCACTGATGACAGACCACAGAACTGAAAAACCCTTCACTTTCACATCTTGGCCCACTGAGGGAGAAATGGAAACTCTGACAATACTTCTTTAAAGTTTCCTTCAAATCCCCTTACATCCATCACGGTTTCCCCTAGTCTTCTCTATTCAAGCTTCCCTGGTAAAACATCTTGGCCCAGCCTGTACCCTTAAAATTCAAAACTTCCCCTCTCCATTTTCAATAACATTCTCACCATAACGTTTTTTAAAAGTTGCTTCCCTCCACTTTCTGCCCTTTGGACACTGACTCCATGCTCCTCCAGTTGTCCACCATAGAGCACAGCAGCACTTGTGGAAGTTTCCTAGCAGTAAACATACCTGAAGGGGCGCAGGGTGAGGCAGCATCCGTGTTACAGCGGTGGTTGTCAGAACGCAGTCCGCGGAGCAGCATCCACCAGAGCTGGAACCCGATAAAAATGGAAATTCTCAGGACCCATCCAGACCTACTCAATTAGAAACTCCGGGAGTAGGAACCAGCGATCTGTTTCCACAAGCCCTCTAGGTGTTTCTGATGTGAGCTAATGTTGTGTATATACTGGTAACCGTGGCCACGTGGTTCTCGGTCAACCAATCCTCACTGTATGTCCGAATCACCTGGGAGTAATTCAGGCCCGTAGATCCTGGAACCTACCCTCTGAGGTCGGCCTCGGTGGGGCTGTGATAGGTCCCAGAGTTTCCAGGTGATTTCCCTGTTCCTCCAGGGCGCTGACACATTGCTGTATCCACAAATATAAACTAAATAGGAAAACAATTTTTTCTATTGTGGTGGGTTTGGGGTGCGAAGGACAGAAGGAAGAGTGCTAATTTAAGGGAAGGTGTCTATGAATTTAAGTTTGAAGTGTTTAGATATCTTTAAGATAAAAAAAGAACTCATGGACATGGACAACAATGTGGTGATTGCGGGGGCAAGGGGAGTTGGTGGAGGTGGATGAGGGTATAAGGGGGCTAAATGGTGATTAGAAAAAATACAATAAAAACATTTTAAAAACTGTATGTATTTGTTTTTAGAGAGAGGAGGAGGGAGAGAAACATTGATCAGTTGCCTCCCTTATGTATCTTGGGGACAGAACCCACAATCCAGGCATGTGCCCTGACTGGGATCAAACCCGTGACCTTGGCCTTGTGGTAGAACACGCAACCAACTGAGCCACACCTGCCACAGCTATAACCTTTCCTTTAACGTAATTATTAGTACAGAGCAACAATGCATGTCCAGTTTTTAAAAATTTGCCTCAATAAAGTATATAAATGGTCTTTAATATTTCTGAGCACATGTGGTAGAACTGCTTAAAGTAAGCAGAACTATTCCGAGCATCATGGACAGCTAGGCTGGCCACAGGGCACTTGTGGTTCACGGATGGCTGGCTGGGTGCCTTCCCCTTAGCAAATTTAGCAGCCCTTTCAGTTGGTGCCCTGGGCAGCTGGCCTTCTCACACTCTCTCGGCCCCCAGTCCTTTGGAACACAACTACAATTCTGCTAATGTCCTCAGACAAAGGCATCATTTTATTCTGCTTTTATTAATAGCTGCAAGTGTTAGAGACTTTGTAGACTGAACCCTGTGGGGAGAAAAGCTATAGACCGGGTGTGGATTGAAGCATTATGCCACCTCATCAGGCCATTTTTCCACTTTCTTTTCATAAGAACCAAAATAGACAATGGGAAAAACTCCAACTGCAATTTTCCACGTGGAAATGAGACACTGCTTTGGGGTTCACTAGTAAAGTTTATGTTTAGATAAAATAACACACAATCATACAAATCTCTACCTTTTCTGGCTTAACCGCTTCCATTACCACCACCTCATTTGATTTGGGGATTTTCTTTCAACTTAAGTAATCATATGGCATGTACTTAGAAGTAGTGTATAACCTTCTTGATTTTAGAAAATTAAGGGTTGACCAATATATTCAAGTTTCAGTATTTTCATCTTGGTTGCATGAATTACCTTGATTTTCTCCTAACAATACAATTAGCCAAAAATCCGGAGTGTTATCTGGTTACTCCAGGAACAATTACCAATCTGCAGCTCAGGGAAAATCCCCAAAAGGCATGTGGCATTTATGAGAACCTTGAGTGCCAGTATATCTCTATGCCCAGCAACAATGAAATATTTTTGACATCTCTTTCATGCTTGTAGCAGGCTAAATGAGCATACAGGTACTACATGAGCGGGACACTGTGGTGATCCTCCCAATGAAAGCCCATCTGTTTTTTGCTCATGATATTCTAACCAGTGCTGGGAATAGATGCTCACTGCCGAAACTACCTGCTGAGAATTCCATAAAATCTTGAGTCTCATCTCTGAAGTTATCTGCAGAACTCAAGGAAAACAAAAGTTGAAGAAAACACCATCAAGGTAGTTGGAACGCTGGTCCATGTCAGACACATACTACTGTGTCTTAAAAAGTGTGACTAAGTTGTCAGTGGCTTTAGACATGCTGTGGAGGGCTCAGGGAGGTGGAACTTGAACTTCTCCCCAACCAACTATTGATGTGCAGAGCCTGGAAGTAGCTGGGAAAGAAGTGGGCAGATTTGCAGGAGACCATTTCAACCCTTGCTGAGCTTCCACGTGACTGACACCTGTCAGAAGATCCAGCAGGATTCGTGCAAAGGCCCAGTGGCAGGAAGTAAAAAACACTCTGTGGCAGAGAGACCAGATAAAGAGACGGAATTTCTAAGGCATGGTGGTGGCAGATCCCAATTCTTGACCTGACCTAGAACTTTTGACCTGACCTGTAACCTTTGTGAGGAGCCTTCTTCACTGAGGCGACACCAAGACAGGGACCATCAGCAGACCTGCGGGAGCAGCCGCGGCAGGGCGGTGTCCCAACCATGCTTCTGAGCCGTGGTCAAAGGGCCTTCAAACTCTGCAGGAGAGCCTTGGTTTGGTTTCATAAAATGGGCCACAGGTACACGAGAAACACAGCCTTTGTGCCTGCTACTCCCCTTTTGAGTCATTATTGCTAATAAAATGATAACTCTAAAGACCTACAAAAGAGTCAAAATTAGAATTTAAAATACAATGGACTTTTTAAGAGCCTCCACTGATGGTAGATGACACTGTCACCCTTAGAAAATGAAACATGAACTTCAGCCTCAGCCCTTAGCTGTGTTCTGTGAGGTCGTAGATACATTGGGCCAAAGGTAAACGGGACTTTTTCTGCTTCAAAATTGCATGATTGTGGAATACAGCAAAGTGATTAGGTACATTTTGGTAGAAGTTGAGGGCAAGAAGCAGAATACAGAGGAGGAAATGCTGGAGTCAATATTGAAAAGACATGCGGAAAATAATCAGGCTAACAAAGGGCAGGGCTGCTGGACACAGAGGGGCAGAGAAAGGCTCTACCACCCTGGCATCTTTGTGAGAGAGAACTAAAAATGTTTTGTGCCCCCTACACAAATCTTTAAATGATTATACATTGTGTTATAAAAATGAAACCTGCAAATTATAGTTGATAACTTGAAAACTATAAATGCAGATACTCTGAAACTCATAGCAACAGGTAGCAATTATGGAACTTGTACCAGTGGCAGGTAGCATCTTCCCTGTGCTCTTCACACCTGCTCACTTGGTTGTCTACTAGTCCTGCAAGGGAGGTGTGTTGCGACCATTCAAGCCTGGACAGGTTCTGGGATTCGGACAGATGGAAGAAAATTCACGGAGCCATCGGGATGTCTGATGTGCCATTATTCTGGGGTGGGGCGACCCACCCACGCCACAAGCTGTGTGTCACCAGCAGGGAGTCCCAACTCCCTTCTGTAGTAAATGCAGACAAAGCCAGCAGGCTGCCACCATACTGTATAACAAAGTGTGATTCTGTGCACGCGGGACCACTCGAGGTCATGGGAATACTGCTTATCGGGCCCATTCTCAAGGTTATGGGCACGCCACTTCTCTTAGTCGCCAAGACATCCAGGTGAGGGAGCCGGACTGAGTCGGTTTCCCCTGCAGTATGTAATGCTACTGTTCCCCCTCTACAGATGAGAGAGCTAAAACCTGACAAACTTGCCTCCAGCTCTAAGACTGGCTTCTGAGCCCACCCCCCTAACCTTGATTATACGTGATTACATGACCCCGTTGTTATTACCTCCTCCAAAGATGCAGCAGTGTTAGGATCCCCACGTTTATCACCAAAGCATTTGTAGTATAAGAATTAATTTCTGGGCACAAGTTGCAAAAGTGGATGCTTGGGCTCTCAGATCCCTCAGATCACTGGGTTTCTTTTTTGGTTTTGGTTCTTCACAATTTTTAATACACTATTTTTTTCCTCTGCATTTTCCCCGAATCATATGCAGACTGCCAGCTGTCCTTTTTGAATCAATACATTTGACTTAATAGAAATGGGAACCAGAAGAAAAGATGTTTTGATGTTCTAGCATTTTTTAAACCTCAGATTTGTTTATGGAACTGAAATAATTGTATGTAAAACTCTGAGTCCTGCTTTATTCACTTAAATTATATCATGAGAATTTACATTATTAAACACTCTTACGAAAACATTTTAATGGTTGATATATTCTCTCAAGTGGATATAAATCATAGGTCTCTTAACCAATCCTCCATCATTGACATCAAGCTAAATTTGAGGTATAAAAGTTAACCTAACTCTTACTTTAGCTCTGGAGATCTAGAAACTAATCAGTGGGTACTGCTCTCAGAGTTGGTACCTAAAAGGCTATTGCAATCAGTAAATTATATATCATGTCACACTTGATCAATTTTTACCATCTTAACAGTGATTACACATTTCTCAAGTTTCATGGGGAAATCAAATAATTGACCACAGCTGGCAATATTTTATTTTACACGGAACACCGCAGCTGGAGGAATGCTAGCCTAGCCTTGAACAGCGCTCGAATTGACTGCAAACTTTTAGGGGCAATGCCTCGGGCTGGCTGACTTTCTCTCCTTCGCTAACCTTTCATTTGGTGTCTGCATTTGTTCAAAAGTACACACAAGGAGTTACGTAGTCTTCAGTGTGGCTTAAGGAGAACCTAGGAGCCCAACAAGCTTTATTCCAAGAATGCAAAACAACTCCCTGATCACGTAGGTTATATTAATATCACAGGCACTTCTAAATGTCTGTGGAAATTGGAAGCTCATTTGATCCCTTCAGTTTTTATAGCCTCTTCAAATCATTAAACAAGGACAGTAACGTCAGAGAATATGTTTTGAATACCAGCAATTCTTGCCACAGAATTTTTATAAGCAAGAATAAAATCGAGAAGAGCAAAAGAATTAAAAATAAACCATTTTCCTACCACTTGGGTTTACAACCTCCTGCTAACGCTCACCATGTGTCACCTAAGTCAGATGACGGAACACAGAGGGTTGCAGCGGTCTTCATGTTGTGTTCATCCATTCGGCAGGCACGTTCACATGTAGTCACAATAGTTTTGTTAAAAAGAAATGTCAACTCTATTCTACCCACAAAATCCACAGAATTTTAATCAACATGTTGTATGATTTATATTTTAATTTTCTTGAAGATTATTAGTTTTCATTGGGCGATGTAAGAAAAAGAAAAAAAAAAGGGTCATAGGAAACATCTTCTAGGACATACCCTGGATTCACTAAGAACAGAGACAGAGCAGAGAGTCCAGTCTTATTGCAGCTGCTTTTCCCTGACCGAAGAAAGAACGCTGCTGTCTACACGGTAAACAGTTGAAATAACACAAATATCCTTAAAACATTAAATTACTACACTGTGGCATCCCCTAATCTCAAATGAATAATTAAGGGTCACTTGGAATCAGCTGATGAAAATATTTTCACTTCTAATAAATGGCCATATACATATATTTATATGTACAGTATACACACAGATATAGATATATATCTCCTACAAATTCAGCCTTCTATAAGGTAATGTTAATTGTAAAACTTTGATAAATCAGCAATTTAAAACTCGTGTATATTTTTAGCATGTGCATGTCAAAAGCATATAAGTGATTTACTTTCAATTTTAAAATGTAGGCTTACAGTATCTGTTCTCATGACAATTTTCTAAGTTAAACTATTCTAGTTGGGCAGCTTTCAAGCTTTTATTTCCAGTATTTTCAAAATCTTACTTTTTGAAAACAGTGACTGACAACTGTAAATCCGCTTCCAGACCCGATGGGTCATTTTCTGTGGTCTCTGCTGGGTTAATGTGGACACAGCTGTGACTCGCACTACCGCAGCTGGGAACAGCTTTAGGGGTGAAAGAAATCTCGCAGGTATTTTATCCCAAGGATTATTTCAGCAACACCTCAAACTCAGGTGTCATTTGGAGCTTAGAACAGTTTATAAATAATTTTAAGTGGTAAATATATGTCAAAATTGTAACCTATTAGTAACCAAAGAATAACTTCACTCAATTTTAAAAACCGGTAACTTAAGTTTATGTTACCATGCCAGCAAATGCAACCTTTATTTTTTTAACTCAGCCTACATACCTGCAGCCCCTTCTTTTCACGAGTGTCAAATGGAGCTGTTGTGTTGCTACAGTGTCTTTTTTGTACCATCACGTGTGTGAGTTTAGTAACCTCTTCACTACCACAGTTAGAAGTAACAAAGAGGTATGTATTCATTCAGTGTAAATTCTCAGCATTAGTAGTTGGCCCAGGACTGGTAAAGTTATTAAACTGGTTCATATCTGGTGCATTGTGTTTCTGCCTTGGTAAAATAAGCATTCAGCTAGGGTTCTCATGCTAAGGCTAGACACCAGTTTACGGGGCAAAAAGGCAACAGAGCAATTTAACTTTCAGTTAAGTGTTTTTCCATTAATTGGGCCACACATTCTTACAAGTGCCAGTGCACTCAGTTTGGTCCTGAGAAGATTTGCAAACGTTTTGTGTGTCTTTTGTTAGTTCCAACATACGGCTTATCCTTGATTTAGCAGACTACAGTTACACAAGACTTTTCCTAATTGCTTTTCATGCATAATCGGGAGAAACAGCAGGCAGCCTGCAAGCAAAGGTTTTGTGGCCTGAAATGGCAGCTTAAAGCGCCCCCTTTCCTGCGTTTATTGTTGACAATTCAATTAGCATGCCAAAGCAGCTGCAGACTGTAGAAGGCAGGGTCAACCAAACTGTACATACAACAAATTTTATTAATACAAAGAAAGGGCAAAATTAGCTGCAATGCATTTATCTTGCGCATTTACTAAAGAATACTACAGAAAAGGAAATTTCTAGCTAGTTTTCCCAAAGTTATATTAATCTTATGGAAAGCCACAAATGTAAGCTATTTTTATTTCCATTAGTGGCTGATTAAAAGTTATCCATTTTCTCACTCTTCAAGCTTTCACAAAAGCCACACTGGGCAACGATGAGATAAAGACCTCATATTCATTCAAGGTTTTCTTATTAATAAAAAGTGATCTTTTCTAACCAAAGAACGGCAAACAAGTTAAGCATCACATAAGGGTCTTTTACAGATAATGCAGTCAACAAGAACATTTTGTATAGCCGCAAGAGTACCGAACTGTTTAGTCGCTCACTATTGCGGAAATGGAACTGGTGAGAGACAATCCAGCGGGTGCGCAATGTAGGTAAGCCGAGGAGGCCAGCGGGCAGAACAGGAGAAGCTATTGGGGTGGAATCTTGCCTTGTAAGCAGGATCCGGGGCGGTTCCAGGCAGACACTCCACATTGCGCTGGTGCAGCAGGAGCTCTCTGGAGTCACATGGGACCTGCCCTGAAATGCTTGCAAGAGCTCCAAGGTGACGACTGTGTCTCTAGGAGTTCATCCATGAGATTGGCTACGGCGGCATGTATGCTGTCAGCCCCTTGGCGTAGCCCAACTGTAAGGAGGAATGGGTCCCTTTTCAGAGCTCCCCTCAGCATTGCTAACTCTCAGTGACTTAGGTTTGACTTTGGACATCACTATTGGCTGATGGCTGCAGAAAGCCTGAGCTGGCGGCAGAGGTGTAAAGGCTGTAACCTCACAAGGAAACAGCTGGGAGTGGCTGTTCTACCTGCCATGTTTAGTTTATAAACCAAAGATTCTTTCAAAACGGGCAGAAATTGAAACATTACTTCTCTGGCTAGCACTATCTGCACAGTCTCCTGAATCATTCCATAATAATCCCACCACAGTCTTTGCCTCCTTTTCTACTTTTCTAAAATGATTTCTCTTACCATCAGTTTGTACTTCAGGGTTTAACACTCTAGTCAAGCGGCAGGCTTCAAAATAAGTATTTCAGGGATTGTGTGTATGAGGGTAGTAGGGGACAGAAGTCCCATAAAGATAAGAAGAAAACTCCTAGATCACCACCTCTCATCAAAATACAGGGAAAATGTGAAGACAGGCGTTTTGAAATAAGATAGAAACTCATTCATACAAAATGTATTCATGGAAGACTTTATGTACGGTTGAATACCAAGCTGACACTGGCATTCTTCGTGTGCGTGGGTGGCTACGGATGTCATTCCCTAGGAAACTTATTTGTAGCCTCCAGACCTCCTACCTGAAACCCCAAGTTACTTCAGTACCCATGCGTTTTCTAAAATCCTAACCTTTGAATGAAATTGTTTAAGAATAGGCAATGTTTCCTGCATTTGCAACTACTGATGTGTAAACTAATCTATATTCCCTAAGGAAAAGGTAAGAATTTTTTTTGGAAGTCCTGCTTAACCAATTACTTCCCCTTCTAGCACAGTATCTCCATTCCGTTGCTCTTCGAAACCGTCTCTGATGTAATAGACACAACACACAAATGTGGATTTGTCAGGATCCTATACCCTCAGATGGTGTCTAATTATAGTTGACAGAACTTTCTGTCACACTTGGAAGAAATTAAAGAAGTTTAGCTAAAGAAATTAGCCAATTCTCGTCTTCCTTGCTTATTTGCAAAAAATATATACATACATAAATATACTTATGTATTTATTTAACTCTGGGGAAACATCTTCAAACTGAAGCCTTCTAAGGTCAAGGTCTTAATCCACAAGCAAATGCAATGTAAGCCCCATTCCACGTTTGCTTTCAAAGCTTGGTCCATTCATTGATTGGAATGACTCGGTGGTGGTGGCCTAATTGTTTCTCACAGCCCACCGAGAAAGGAACTGATAACAAAGTTAAAGTTTGATTTATTAAGATGGTGTGCATAGTTCACACACCTAATTCATCTCTGCATGCTGGAGTGGGATTAAATGATAAGAAATCACATCTACCTCAATAATCCTGCTTTTATGTCACCTTCAAAGGGATGTCAGCACTGACATATTTACACATATGAAGTCATAGCCATTATACATTAATAAATGACTTCCTACATACTCCTAATACAACTTTTTGTGATCATTGCAATCCTCTGGCAGTACTTCTGCCCAACCCCCAATATCTTTGTATTAAGAATCCTATAGTTCCACATGAAAGTAACTCTTCAGTTGAGGATTTCTACTCAATCCAGTTTAGAAGTTGTCCTGTCTCAGTTATTAAACTGTTGAATGAACAACCAGTAGAAAGAACAGAAATAGGAACCTTACATAGTTTACAAATGTGTTACATTTATCAAGTATATGTTAATGACTCTCAAACTTTTGCCAATAGCTTTCTTCTAAGTTCCAGACCCGTAGGTCTGACTGCCCGTCCAACGTCTTACTGTTGTGTAACAAACAAGTGTCTCAAACTCAATACAACCAAATCAGAGCTCTTCATTCCCCCACAATCATCCACCCAATTTTCCCCTTTCCCAGGCCTTCCCCCTCCCACCCCCCACCCCCCTTAGCCAGTAGCACTGCCATCAATCCAGTGGCTCCCATCAGAAAATTGCTTGGGTCGTCTTTGACTTGATATGCTTCCCCGCTCCCTACATCCAACTCATCCACTAGTCTTATGATTTCAAAACCTAATATGTATCTTGAATCTGTCCACTTCCCACCATGACCACTGCCACCACTGTCACCCAAAGTGCCACCGGTATCACTCACCTGGAACATTGCGACAGCCTCCTTTCTCTAACTGTGCTCAACCCCATATCACTTGTTCTCACAGAGCCTGAGTGATCCTTTAAAAACCTTAGTCTGATCCCGTGGATGCCATTCTCCTGCTTCACTTGGCTTTATGTATTACTTTGATACAAATCAAATTCCATTACACAGTCGCCATGGCTCTACAGGTTTGCCCCTGGTAATTTCTCCAGATTTATCTCCTACCTCTCTCCCCATTCCCCATTCTACACCCTCCCCAGGTCCTTCAATTGACCAGGTGATTTCCAGCCTCAGGATTTTCAAACGCCCACCTAGACCACTCTCCCACATCAAGCAGGCAGACTCCTCCTTATCCTCTTGGAATCAAGCAAAATGACTCTTCCTCACACAAATCTTTCCTAACCACCAAGCATAAATCCAGATTTTGGGAGCCCTGAAGCTTATACACATTGAGGGAATTTTTTTTATTAAAAAAAAATATTTTTTGAATCTTACATTTGCGAATTTTACAGAAGTACATGATCACGGGACTCCTTAGGACCTTGGAAGAGGTTGGAACAAGTGAAGGAGCCTGAAGTTCAGCTTCATTTGCTTCACAGTGATTCCACCTCCATGGCTCACCTTTTCAGCAGGTCCGCTCCGCCTCCACCTGCACCCCTGATAGTCACTAGTGTTGCATCCTCTTTACCCTTCCCAGCACTTCTCACAATTTGTCACTTGTCTTGTCTGCCTCCTGCATCAGATTGCACATTCCAGCAGACCAGCTACCAGGCAAGAGCGCACTGCCAAACGTCGCATCTGGCACAGGAGCACTCAGTAAAGACTTGCCAGGGAGAGATGAACAGTCCTTTGAGAATAACAGTGCCAGATAAATGTAAAGGACCACTTCACAATTTAAGTGTGCATGTTATTAAAGCTGGTTTGTTTTTCTCCCCTTTCTCCCAGGGTAAGAAGCTTACAGCATGGCACAGTTCCTGGTGTGGAGGAAAGAATTGTAATGCCCTCTCTATCTACTCCAAGCCTCAGGAATTTTTAAGGCCACAGCCTAATTTCAGAGACAAAAAAGCAGTTGTCCAAGAGGGTTGGGACTGGTTACTTGGGTCAAAATCATCCTCCTCTGTGTTTTGGAAGAGAGCTTCCATGTGGCTTCTGGCTAAGGTGACTCTAGACAGGGGCCAGGGTGCCAGCAACATGTCTGGTGCCCTGGACTTTTTCCGGGCTCAGGCCTGTCCTCTCTGGGTACCCCTTCTCTTTGTGCGCCTGCCGCCTCACTTATTCATGCCTTTGTTAGCCGGCCCGTCCTCAGCACTGAGACATTTCCCCCTCCCCAGACTCTGGCTCTGAGAGGGGGGTCAAGAAAGGGACCTGGAATTTGTCTCTAAGGAGAGCTAACCCCTAAACACAGGCATATTTGGAGCTAACACGCTCCCTGTGCTTAAAGAAAAAAAGTGGGACTTGAAGTTTTACTGACTTGTTGAGATGATATTCAACCTCATCTGAAATACTTTCCAGTGTAAAGTGTTGGACAAGTCCTTGGAAGACAAAAAAGCATAACTTTTATAATTGCAGCTAAATATTTCACATAATTTAACATTTTCTTGCACTAAAATCTGCAGTGTAATTTGCCAATAGCAGGAATGATGATTAAATTCTCATGAGAGCTACACATGGAGATCCCTAGGTGTCTTCCAGCATATCCTTTTTCCAGGGGATAGATGACGTCCCGTTCTTCCTGTCTGACACGGTTACATGTGGTTTGACTTGGACTAGATGAGAGTTGGAGGGGTTGCTTTCAGGTCTAGAATGAGACAAAAATCTTGTCTGTGTTCCATTGAAAAACCCCTCAACGTCTTCAAAAAAGAGTCAGCCTTACCAATTCAGAAATGAACTCAAGGTTCTTTTGTATATATATGAACAAACTGCATTCCATCGTTGAGTGGCTCGGGAGAGACGCCGTTCATTTGTTTGTGACAGGTTATACAGTCAGCTGGAGTGTGTGTTTTATGGTTGTATTAACCTAAGCTAGGTTAATTATGATGGCAATTGAGCCTCAATCCTACACCTTAGGACTGAACCTTAGTGCAATTATGTGCAACTCAAAGCTACAGTATATCACACACAAACTTCTGACTGGGAGCCGTTTCAGAATCAATTTACATTCAAATAAAAAGGCACTCCAGTGAGAGGCGTATTAAGATGTTTAAGTTATGGGGTGTGTGGGATTCATCAAGCAGGGAAGGCTGTTGTAAATCAAGCTATGGTGAACGGGTTAAACACACAAGGGGGTTTCAGGGCATGAGCAACACTTCCTAGTACCTTTTTTTTTCCAGCCACTCAAAAGGCAATGTCAAGGGAATAGCAAAGAGTGTGTAAGGCTTTAAAAAGGACAGTTACCAATCATATTTATAGTTTTTCACTATTACCACCACACCAGCTTTAAAAATAAGGGGTCAGTAGCACGAGGAACACATTTCAATACACCGAACTAGAATGAATGAGAAGGAAGGCAAGAGAAAATTGAGACCAGCAGTTGCAGGGACTTTTTTAAAGACTTACCCTTTGTTCTTGCTTCTTTTGTAGATTCTATCATCTTGTATTACTATATGTATTTCCCCTGCTGGATTAGCCTATTCCACTTCTCATCTTCAATTCCTAGTACTGAGCTGGGTGGCAATGTGCAAGAACGAAGTGGCGCTCTCTGTCTGGATATTTGAGCACTCATTCACACAGGACTTTATTCCTAAAGAATGTGTCTGTGTAAGAACAACAAAGAAAAATGTTATTGGGTGGTTAAGTGGATTCTATGAATAAGTGATTAAATGGGGGGAGACCATCACCGCCCTTCCATGGTCCTTCCCACTCATCCCTCTCCGCCAGCCCTGTGCACTCTTGTGCTAGTTGCTCAGTTTAAACTGAGGAAACAGGACTCGATATATTTCCTAAGCCCTTGCCTTTTAAGCAGATTCCTAAATAGAACAACGACTGACCCGAAAGATTAAATTTCTCATGTAAAATTTTAGGCAAAGTTCTATGTAACCACAAGTCTAATCTTCCTTCGTAGTTAAGTCTCTAAGCCACCAAAACCATCTGTTTCATTAAGTTCAACACATGATAAAATAATTCTAACTCATTATTGAGCATTTGATTAGATCCACAAAAGCAGGCAGACTACAGCCTGAGGGCCAATCCAGCCCACCTCTGTTTTTGTAAATAAAGCTTTATTGGAATACCACCATGCTCATGTGTGTATGCAGTGTCGAAGTCTGCTTTGAGCCCCACTGGCAGAACTTGTACCAGGCTGCACGGCCCATAAAGCCTTAAATAGTTACTATGCAACCCTTCACAGGATTAGGGCGTTCCCTTTTTCAGGTGGTCTCTTTGGTTGTCTTCTATTTCTCCGTTATGTACTAGTCCAAGCCCTTATGAGTTATTCTTATTTCCCAAGTTTCAGTAAAAGCTGCCTCTGTTTAGAGAACCCTCAGTGTGTAGCCTGGAATGCAGAGCTTGCACTTTTAAAACATAAACACTTTGTCTCAATATAATTTTAGTACTTCTGGAACTCCCTAGGAAATGAAAACACCAAGAAGCTCCTCTGACAAAATTTAGCTCATAATGAGAACACATAGCTTTGCAAGTGGTCTCTCCTTTTGATGAGCCAAATCTTTAACAATAATATTAAGAGAAAATTCCTATACTTGTTTCACTCCTCTATGTGAAATAACCTATTGCTTACAATGGATAATAGTAACATAGAAGCCCAAATCCACTGAAAAGTGCAAAGGTTATTAAGTGAATTAATCTAGAAGTTGACATCTCCATGGAAATAACCACCATAAAGTTATTAAGCTTTTTATAGGTTTACCATCTTTCATATTTAAAAGTGGTTGGAGAAAGATTTTGTTGGAGAAATATAAATCATAATATTTGGAATAAAACATAAATTTGTATCAGTAATATGCATTTTGTAGAATTGTGTATTATGTAGTTTTTCCAGAATCTTACCTTTTTAAACATCAAATGAGTGTTCAACATTGGGTCCTCTGATCGTATTTCTTTCTAAGCACATCTGCCTCGCTATAGGAAGAAAAGGAAAAAAGTCTCAGTTTGCAACTTGAGGATGGTTTGAGAGAATTTTTTGAGTCTGGCGTGGTAAAGATGCAGAAGAAAGAACAACTCAGGGAGTAGGATCTCTTGGAGCCATTTTTTCTCCTTGAATGGGAAAGCACGCACGGGAGCCCTGTTCAAGAGCTGCGTGCATCACAGAACATTCGGGAGTAAAGGCGGAGTACTTCTTACACTTACTAAGTGCCTATCACGCCCCAGGCACTGCTCAACAGGCTCTGCCCAGCTCAACACACCTGATCTTAAAACTGAGAGAGTAAGCCACACAGCCAGTAAGTTGCAAAGAGAGACTTGGAATTCAGGTGCCCTAACTTCAACACTCACTTCCAGGTGTGGGAAAGGGGCCACTTTGAGTGACTGAATGGCTTGAAGTGCTGTCTCTAAGGGAACAGGAGCTTGGGAAGCTGTGGCTCCAGGCTGATGGCGCTGTGTGTACGGAGCTCGGAACAAGACTGCTCGAGCTGGTGATCTGAAGGGAATCCAGTTGTGCTGCATGGGTACTGATCAGTGGCTCTGAGGAACATCAGACAATTTCCTTCTGTGTGCTTACTGCTTGATTTTCTAGAATTCTGAATATACTTGCTGCAGGCTTGTGTCTGATTCAATGAGCCAAGCCTATGAAGAAAAACAGAGTAAGTAAGAATGACTGAAAGGGAAAAGGAGGTATGTGTGCAGACAGGACAATAACGTCTTTGCAGATATGATATTTCCAAGCTTTGTGGTTCTTTTCAAAGCTTTGCTCTATCACTGGATTTATAGGTCATAGGGAAAGAATGACTCAATAAGGATTTTGTTCAGATCCATCTATTGTTTTGTCTAATCAAGTCATTTACTTATTTCAAATTCTGTTTGTCAAAGTGGGAACAGGGATCCCATCTCCAGGAAGCCCTGATTCCCTCAGTCACCAAAACAATGTAGAATTAAAAGCATTCAAGTGAACCTGATCAGTTCTATTTGTTAGCTTTACTTACCATCCAATATAAATAAGCAATACTTTGTCCCCTGTTTTATAAACTATTTATCATCTCAGAATTATTGTAAATGTCAGACACACCCTGACCCACCTTTGCTGATCCACCAGCGTTTCCTAAGATCCAACCCTACAATTGTAACCTCAACCCTGTTTCACGGTGTTAGCCAGGAGTGCACAGGGTAGCAGCCATTTAGAAGGGCAGCCCCAACCCTACTGTGTAACAGGAGGTGCCATCCCTTGTGGTTAGTGGGAAGGTCTTTCTGGCATTTCCTTTCGTTCCTGAGTCAGCCTCCTCACCCGTCCATAAAGCCTTTCCTGTTGGACTGGACAAGTTTCCTGGGCACATCCCTTCCTCCTTCATGGCTCTTGAGCTCTCAACACCCACCATTCAAAGTAGGAACAATACATGATGTCTGCATTTCATCCAGAGAAAAACAACTTTTGTTGTCTTTCAACGTGTTAAATCCCTGACATAATGAAAATAGTTAATGAGTGAAAATCAGGGGACTTTGGGTCATATAGAATAGTTTTCTTTCTGGACTGTGGAGGACTCTGGTGGTGGGATGGACAAGGAATAATCTAAGAAAAAGAAATGAGTGTTCCAGTGGAAAGTAGCCTTTCTTGTTTTATTTGTGGTAGCAATCAACTTTTAATTTCAACCTTGTTGAATACTATTATTGCCATACTTTCTCCAAATTCAATAAAAAACAGAAACTTAGAGGTGAAAATAACCATTTCTTTATACTGAGAACCACATATCTTTAAACTATTAATGCCAAAACATTGCTTTCATTGTTCATCTACCTCATCCTGTGTGAGATGCCGTTGTCATTTTGACTTCATAGGTGAGGACAGCTGAAGAGTGGAAGTGACACTGTTTGGGGTCAGAGTTGAGATTTAGGCTTTCTGACATGCAGTTGGTAGACCTCAGCTTAAGAAAAAAAACATATTAGTAGCTGCTACATGCCTGACACTATGCTTTTTTACAATGTCAAGATGCTTTTATCTTTTTATAGCAATGGCAATGGTGGGAAACATAACGGGAAATAAGAATAAGAGGGTCTGCTATTTAACATAACTCTGAAGTTCTAGATCCTTGATTTTGTCATCTATAAAATGAAAATAGCAATACCTACTTCACACTTCCAAGGATTATATGAGGTAATACATATGCAAGCATTTTCTATAGAGTTCTAGCCACTATTGACACTATCACCCCCAAAGATATAATTATCAAAGGTGTGACTATGCTGTTTTTGTTCATATTGATACATCTGGTAATAATATTTTTAAATTATATCAGTTAGAATCCAGTAATAGTATTAGAAATATCTGCTTTACCTCATCTTGACCATGTTCTTGAATGCCTGTATTATTTAAATATTAAAATTCACAGTCTAAATAAACACCAATCTTGAAATACTTATTCTGAGTCATTTTCTTTGTCAAAAAATAATGGCAAATAATTTTTTGCAGAAGGCAATAAGTAGTACTATTTACTCACAGTGATTGTAATTTTGTATTTGCCTTCTTAATCTATAACAGATGTGGAAAGACATGGCACGTCCCACCCCACCCCCAAATGCTCCGTGCAACATGTGGCATCGAGTCAGATTACAATCAATATGACAGTAAAATACTTATGTGTTCGTGAAGAGAATTCAAGTGTGCTGTTATTTTAGTTTACTTGTTTATTCAACATGCATCTAAAATTTTGTTGCTATTTAGGTAGGAAGATTAAAATCCTGAAGGTGAACATAATTTTACAAAGAAATCTTAAATTAACTTTATAGATGTCAAGGTTACTGACAAGGATGCATATATATTAAAATTTTAGTGGCTTTGAACGTTGTTACCTGCCAGAAAAGTCTGTAGAGAGGCACCAGTGTTTATAATATGGCAATTACGGAGTAGAAGTGACTCGGCCATGTGATTAGAAATGTGAACATCATGATAAAAATCATTTCATCCACCCAAAGATTCTGCACATAATTTATTAATAAAGATACTGCAACTATCGAGCTGTAAAGTCAAATGAACTTTATTTATGGACCTTATAGGCTTTAAAATAATTGACAGTCTCACATAGATGAGCAAAATCAAGCATTGTCTGTATATATCATTAAAATGGAAGGTGGCAAAGAATAAACAAACAACAAAAAAAAAACCCCACTGCTAAATCTAAGGATCTGGTCCTCTTTTGCTTATAAATATGCTAATTATATATGTATTAGGCACAAATTGTGCCAAATCTCTATGCAAAATTATATCCTTCCCCCCACCCAATCCCCCCAAAAAAGAAACTACAGGAGTTGGAAACATCTGTGGTTTCCATTGTACATCAAACTATTTAATCATATAAAATTCACCATACTACGCTTTGGAAGAGAGTTGATGACATTTTGTCGATTTGAGAAACCAATTCCTTTCAATCTCCTGCAGCCAATCTTTGCCCTTCTTTCCAGAGTTAACATTTTAAAAGGCATGAGAAAAGCAGGACAATGCAGAAGCACCACTTCCCTGTCCTCAGTCCTTGAAGCTCAAGTTGGGCATAAACCTCCTGATGAGAGGCCCTGGGGTACAGTTAGTATTTCCACATGGCACTTCACTACCTTTTCAAGCTCACCTTTCAAGGCTACAACAGCATCTAGAGAGAGATGGCCCTGCCTTAGCCATCTGAGGGTAAAGGCCAAAGGGCAGAGGGCAGGTTATCTGACAGCAGCCACAGGGGAGCACAAAACATGCAGTCCTCGTCCTGTAGGCCAACGTGGGAACTCTTTTTTCTAAGATTAAGAAAATTGTTGGGGCCTGGTTGGTGTAGCTCAGTGGATTGAGCGCGGGCTGGGAACCAGAGGGTCCCGGTTCGATTCCCAGTCAGGGCACCTGCCTGGGTTGCGGGCCAGGTCCCCAATGAGGGCCATGTGAGAGGCAACCGTACATTGCTCTTTCTCCCTCCCTTCTCCTCTCTCTGAAAATAAATCTTAAAAAAAAAAAAAGAAAGAAAATTGTTGGGAATTGGGGTCACTAAGAAGCCAAGGATATTCGTTTACTTCCAAAATAACATTTAGATGAATTATTATTTACCATTTTAACAAATGTGTTCAGGAATAAATTTCATTCTTGCATGATTGTCCTTGTAGAAGAAAACAGCGCAATTTTGCTTGATAAGTGTTTTATTTTCAGCATATCATTGCTTAGAAATTTGGTTCTACTAATATCAAACATAAAAATGGAAGAGATGAGACTTTCTGGTGATCGGCACAGGCTCTAAGGAATCCCACTGAAGGAGGGAAAAGCATCCTTTGTTCCCCGTGGTCCTCGGGGATCGCACTGGGGCAATGAGAAGGTGCGTTTGGTTCAAAAGTCAGAGTAGCCTCTCTCCTGACAACCATAATCCCTTTCATTAAATGGATTTTACAGAGCACTGAACAGCACAAATCCAAATGATAATGGACAGGCCACCGCATAGGCCGAGTGTGAGCGCACACACACAAATACAGAAACACACACGCAGACCATGCCCATTTTACCACCCTGCGAACTACAGCTTTTACAGAGCTACATACCTTTTACAATAACACCTGGTGTACGTACGTACACACATACTTTCTTTTCTTGGTCAATGCAGCAAGCCATTTTTAAACAAAGAGGAAAAAGACTCACGCCAATGGGTTTATTTAAAATTAAACAGAGCCGTGCGGATAACAGCAGCTGTCTAGTTGTGATTTACTTCCCTAATGCTGACAAATACATGTATTCATAAACAAATCAAAGATATTGCCAAAAGATCGATGCTGCTGTTAACACCCCAACAGCTACTGGTTTCAGCTGTGCTTCTCAGTCAGGCAAAATGGTCTTTCCCTTACTCTTCACACTATTTATTTTGCTTCCTGCCAATCTTGCAAATCACTCATCCTGTGTGTCTTTTGCTCATAAATGCTTCCTGGTGCTTGATTGCTTTGCCTATGTGGCATTTGATTTCAAACTGCTATTTTACCTTTATAAACATGTAGGACTTTCTGAGCATGAGGAGAATGCCCAAAAGGCATGTGAAAATGAGGCTGTAATTAGATCAGCGGAGTATAGTGTACAGTTTATTTAGCTTTCTCTCTCGTTATCCAATATTGCATTCCCAACCTGAAAGCACAGCAGTCAATGAACATTTAATCCAGCAAAAAGGCCCTGGTATCAACATGTTTAATTTATTATTATTGCAAAGAACAGTTTTCCCGTGATTAGTGAAACAGAATACATATAATATATTTAAGGATTTGCACCCAGACCACAAAAAAGAGGGTGAGGGAGGAAAGAGAAAAGCAGAACACAAAAGAGAAAATAGAAATGGTATCAGTTACCACGTGAGTTTTGTGGTAAAAAATAGAATATGACGTGCAATAGTGCAATTTTCCTTTGCTAGTCCAGCAATGCAAGTCTTAATAGGAAGTCCACTAGTGTTCTTTCTGCATCTCAGGATTTAGTTGCGTGCCTGCCGGGGGTTTGAGTTCCTGCCAGACTTCTGACTCTGCGTGGAATCACTATGGCTAGAATCACTTTTATTCAGTCCGAGGTGGCGCAGCTTCATGTCCCAGCGCTGTGAAATTTAAAACAGGAAATGGTCACATGCACATATCACTAGGGTCATCATTTCTATTATTCTAACAACTGAGTGAGACTGCCAAGTCAGATCTCAAAGGCATTCTAGTACTTTCCAAAAGCATAAACTCTGGATCCCAGGGTACTGATGAAATTGATGCTAGAGGAGCATAATTGTCAGATTTTTAAAAGCACGAAATTGGCCACCTATATCAATAATGCTTCCACATCAAACCTTAAAATTTCCATGGTGACACAAATATCTATCATTACCTGAGAGTATTTCCTGGGATAACAAACACAAGTCTGACACTTCACAGATGGCCAACAAATGGAAAATGTGCAGAGTTTGAAGCAAGAGCTATTTTTCATCTTCTTCTCTTATAACACGTAATAACATAGTCTTTTTTAAAAAAATATTTTATTTATTTATTTTTAGAGAGGGGAAAGGGAAGGAGAAAGAGAAGAAGAGAAACATCAATGTGTGGTTGCCTCTCACACATCCCCTGCTGGGGACCTGGCCCACAACTCAGGCATGTGCCCTGACTGGGAATCTAACTGGCATCCCTTTGGTTCACAGGCCCGTGCTCCATCCAATGAGCTACACCACCCAGGGCCAGAACATAGCCTTTTTAAATCTATGTGATTTGAGCAATGAAAATTTGGGGTCTTAAAAATAGTTTTCTAAGTAATATCTACCAAGGGCAATGAACAGAACAGACACATTTCTGCCCTCCTTCTAAATTTTGCAAAGCAGACATTACCAATGTTTTTAATTACCATAATCAAGTTCACTAACATTTCATATTAACAATGCCAATAATGTTTACATGTAATATAATGGATTAAAGGGAGTTACATTATGGATATTATAAGTAGTGAATCAGAAGAAAGACTGTAGCAGTACTTCTCGAATTTCAATGAATATAGAAATAACCTGCAGATCCTGTTAAATTGCAGACTCTCATTCGGTGGGACTGGAATGGGGTGCAAGGTTCTCAGATCTAACAGACTCCCAGGTGATGCGATGTTTCTGGTCCAAGGACCACATTTTGAGCAGTGTGCAGTTAACATCAGATTGCCCCAGTTCAAATTCTAACTCCATCAGCACTACACATTGTCTTCATCATCAACACATTGCAATGAGTAAGAGAATCTGCTTATAAGACTGTTCTGAAGACTAACTGATGAAAAGTGAATAAAGTGCTTAGTGAATAATAAATTATCATTTTTCAATGACCAAAAGTATCTTCATTTTAGCATGCTTTACTCCACAAATCTTATTGGTTTTTTTATTTAAAAAAGTCTTATTCTCAACTCCCCAAGGCAGGCTGAGTACCTCAATTTGAACAACCTGCTATAACAGAGACCTAAATAAACAACCATTTGCATGGCAAAACTATAAAAAGGCCTTTATTTCATTCTTGATCCATCCACTGAAATAAAAAAAAAAATCAGTTTAAATGACAATTCATTTTAAAAAAAGTGTCCTCCATAAAACTATATTTTCCATCCTCAAATTGTCTGGAAAACTAAAGATCTCAATAATTCTAATCAAAAGAGATCCCCCCCCAAGGTCTTTAGTCCTAAGTATCTGCATATGAATTGGAACTTGCTCAAGTTATGGGTTTAATTCTTCTTTTAGCATGTTTAAATCTAAACTAAGAATATAAATAGCTGCACAATAATAACTTTGTGTGAGTCTCCTACAGAAAGCAACAGAAAATATGTTTGCCTTCCTAAGAAAGAGGAGAGACAAGCCATGTGTTCTGGGTGAAAATGATAATAATTGTTTTGATACCGAAAGAGAAGCCTTGTTACGTGCTTTGCAGCAGGGACGTTAAAAGCTCTTCCAACTGGTACAGGAATTTAGGACACATTCCTGTTCTGCATTAGCAAGCAGAGAACTGAATTAAAAGGACAGTAAGAAATTCTGAATTATGAAGAACAGTCACTTTTTAATAAACACCAAACTAACTGAAAAGAGACCCAAACAGAGAACACTCACAAGCCTGCATTTGAAACACATCTCAATTTTGACAAGTATCCTAGGGGCGAGGGGTGAAGAGCTTACTGGAGGGCAGTTTCTCCCTGCAGAATAACTCCCTCTACATCTAGGAAATGGCCCAGGGGATGTTTCCCAACCCCTCACACACACAGAAGGAAGAGGATGTATTATATCTGTTACAACTTCCACTCTCCCCTCTCTCCCCGCCCACAACACACACACCCTTTTCGAGTCTTAGCTCTTCTCTGCACCTTCTCCCCAATTCCTTTCTTTGAAACTGATTTGTTTAGTATAGTAAGAAGAAATAGAACCTTCTATTAAAAAGGTAATTTACAGTGATTTTTAAAAAAATGCATCACTTCCAGAATCTAAGAGTCATTGGCTTAAAAATAAAACGCTGCTTTAAGGAGCTTATACGCAGGTGACCGTGACTGCACCTTGTATGTAGGAATTGATGTCTATGCATTGGGACAGTATTGCTCATTTACTACCGATTGTTTTTTCTTTTCTTCTGTGGCTCACAGAACTGCAATTTGTTCAAGGAAGCAATATGCCCAGCTAAAAACTACATTTCCAGCCTCTCTTGCAGTTCGGGATGGACATGAGACCAAGTCATATGTAAAAGTTGTTAGATGCGGCACTTGGAAACTCCTTATCTCTCTTTTCTTTCTCCCTAAAGTGTAGGTGTGATGCTGGAGGTGGGGCAGCCATCTTGTGCCCTCTAGGTAAATATGAGGATGGAAGCAATACCCTTAAAGCAGCACTCAGCTGCGAGCTCTACAGATAAGGTGGAGTCACCCTACCAGGACTGGGCTAATAACTACAATTAGAATTCTCACTGTGAGAAGTTAGGCAACCTATGATAGATCTGTAATACACATACAGAATACTTTTTAAATGAAATCGATATTAAAAACAAACTCAGTCCCTGGAATTTTAAATATGTATATGCATATATATATAATATATATACATATCTCTCTCTCATGTTTTAATATTTCTCATGTAGTTGAGGGCAGCTATTTTGTTTCAGTGACAAATAACTGGTTTTCCACTTTTATTTTCTAGATATCACTTTAAACACAAAATAAAGGCTTACCTTAACCTTTTTACCAAGCCGATCCTTCCATTTTTCAGCAATAGAACCTTCCACCAACAGTAATCTGCATATTTTAAGAAGCAAGCATTTTTGAAAAATTAAAACACATTACTGAAAAATACAAGGAATCACTGCAAAGAAGACTTACCTGTTTATTCTAGAATAGAATGACCAACTTTTAGGACACTATTTCTTAACTATTTGGGAGTCATGGGCCCCTTAAAGAACAAATGAAGTTAAAACCCCTCCCCTCAGAAAAATGCACATCCACAAGTTGTACACGTGCACTTTCTATCCAATACATGCAGTTGAGGGTCCCCTAGAAGGCAGACAGATCCCAAGGTAAGAACCGCAGAGTAAGATCTCTAGAGAAGTGCAATAAGAACAGGATAGGCACAGAAACTATTCTGAACCCTTAAGGAGTGAATTACCTGGAGCGCTCCTCATCTTCATAGCCCATGATGATATACTCCTCATTAACATTCAGTGGAGGACACAGGCAGCCAGAACTGGTATAAAGGTTAACGGTGTCCCTTGGAATGTTTACAAGAGAGGACTTTAGAATCTCCTTCACCTCGACAACTGCAGTCACATCATGGCACTTGGTCTTTACCTCTTTCACTTTAGCCCGAATGACTGGATAAAAGACAATAAAGCTGATATGGTAATGCAATACAAAATAGGTGCCACACTCGAAACAGAAAAGTCGGCTTCTTGCTATTCAATTCTTCTCCACTCGATGCTCAAGAATGGAAGGGAAAATCAGCCAGATATTTTTGTATTAGATGGTAATGGATGACATGCCATCCCTTGAATGTTTAGCCCTGATCCCCTCCCATTTTGGGTCCACATTACATTTGCATGTGCACACGTGTGTATGTATTCCATTGAGAGAAATTCATTTAGATAATCAAAGGTTGGGTGAATCTGATGTAATTTTCCTCCAAAATTTCATTTTGGATGTGTGCGCATGTGTGTCTGCAGGGTCTGTTGCTGCCAACAGGAATTTAAACTTCATTGATTTCACTACATGTAAAGACGGAGTACTTAACTCTGCTTTGTTTTCTTATCAGGTCTATGAATAAATTTTCTAACGACTTGGCAGTTTCTTTACTGTTACAAACTCATCCTGTTCTACTGTTTCGAAACTGGTTCTGCGATCTTTTCACCTTCCTCATTTTAGCTCACTGTTTAGACACCAGCACTTTTCTCCCTGGTCTCAGTACAGATTTTCCTTTATACTCTTCTGTGGGTATTCCACATTTTCTTTTTGAGTAAAAATGATCCCCACTAGACCTTGTTTCTTCCATCTGCTTTGAAGCCAGACACCAGCCTTCCTTTCCCTCACGCGCCGTGAACCACAGTCTGACATGTCGGTTGCACTGCTCGGCCTCTCTCAACAGATGGACCGACGCCCAGGTGATCTCACAAGTGTGGGCTTCTCTTCTCGATATAAAGACAAGTGGCTTTAAAAATACTCAATTCAGTCACAAAGTTGAAGTTTTTAACTCATAATTTAGCAAGTGCAATTCTGCTTCTTTTCTGTATTTCTCTTCTTTGGAGGGGCCCAATTCTTTAGATTCCTACTTCTGGTATATAAGATTCTTTTTTTAAGGGGGAGCTTGAAAAAGCCCATGACGTAAAAAAAAAAAAATGTCAATTTGTAAGAAACCAATGGCTTTTTCCCAGGCACCCTCATTGCTCCAGGTAGGCACCCGTGGATGTTATCCAGAGAGAAACACGATGTTCCCAAATGAATCCACTTTTCGAAAGCCTCTTAGGCATATATCAGCAAACCACCTTCACCTGAGTCCCTTCCCACATATTTTAGGCATTTTGGACTCGAAAAGAATGGAAAAAAGGAATCCGGGAAAATACAAAGCCAGTAATAAGCCCATCAACGCCCCAACTCCATACAGACACTCATTTAATAACATTCCACCAGCATAACACACATACACTAGAAATTAAGTTACAAATCCTAAAAACTTTAAAATGAAAGCCTCGTTTTTGCTTCACAGGTATTTTGATTTTCAGAAAATTAGGTGTCTCAAATGTGAGAACTTATAGCAAACAAAATACAACTGCCCAGCTGCCCCTGCTTGGTCTGACTGGTGAGCAAAGGAATCCCTTTTTATCAGTGTTCTCTCTATTCTGTTTTCTATCAAAAGATAAGATTTCCCTTTCTGAAATGTCATGTGGGAGAATCAGATGATGAATTCACGACCCCAGCTGGCAGACATTGTTTTGTGTCCTGGTCTATGTGCATGTGCTTCATAGCATCCATCAACTATTAGAGATTAGTGAACTGTGCAAATGTTCTCAAACTAATGATTTATTTACCCGGTATGGCTACTATTTTCATTAGACATTTTTAGCACATGTACCCACTCCAAAATAAATATCTCTCCACAAGACTTACTTTATTATTCAAGTAATTTTGTTAAAGCTCAAGAGATTCTGCCTGAATTAATTCTGAATGAAGTAGAGGTTTTGTCTGAATTATCCATTGCTCTCACCACCACTTCATTTCCGCAATAGACACGTAGATATTTAAGAAAGATAAAAATCAACGTATTTTGGAATTTAAATTTTTTTTGCAGAGTTGTTTTCTTCTATTTAATCATTGGAGTGAATGTCTTCCCCAAAGAACCTCTATGTAAGCCCCAGACAAGTAAAAACCTTTAACTGTAAGCAACCTGGTTATTATTGTTTGGCTGTGAGAAAGAAATTTTCTTCTTCCCATTCATTGTGATCTGTATCCCATTTTATGTGATAATATTTATTCAGCTACCTGGTTGAAGATATTCTCTTTCCATGACTTATAACCACAAGTATTTTGACTTTTAACAAAAATAACAGCACCAACCACTGCAGCACTAAAAAATTTGGATAAAGTAAAAATTAAGAAAAATAAATACAAACTCAACTAAATTTCCCTAATACAAAATTTTTATTATAACTTTGTTTTTAGTATAATTGCACTTAAAAGCTCATAAATCATTTTTCGATCTTCTGAAAACTGAGATCTTCCTCTTCCTGTGATTTTTCATATCTGACCTTCAACCTTGGAAAGTGTGTCTACCATTGGCTAAGAGAAACTAGATTCCTCTTAAGATGAGTAGTAAGCAACAATAAAAAAAAAAAGAATCCATTAAATAAACACTTGGGAAACTATCTGCATTTATTTTAAAAACATGTATCTATTTTGAGAATTTTCTACTTTATACCTTTTAATGAACCGTATTTTCAAAAACACCCAAGATCATTCTTACTGAGTTTTACTCATTTTTCTCCTTCTAATTCCCAGAAGTATAAAAGTAGGAATAAATCTGTTGTGTATGTCCTAGAGCCGCTAAAATAGGGCACAGGAATTCAACAGCAAAGCTTTTTATTTTAATAATAAAGTTCCCTTCAAAAATCTATTTAATTGCCATATTTTTTCATTGACTCAGCATCAACAGTATTCTACAGAGATAGTAACATAGCTTTATTAGTCTCATAGATGCTAGGAAAAAAATGACAATAAAATGCAGATGGAATATAGCAGATATTAACTTGTCCCTCATTTTATCAACTGGAAAACTCTATTAATTAACTCTTCTAAATACTGGATAATTGAAATGTGTGACTCTGAAGCATATCAGTACCCAAAAGTACATGCTGAACGATTAAAGAAAAGGTCCCTTCAGTTTCGTAAGCACTAATAAAAGAAGAATGAGAATCCCTCTCATGGGCCAGTGGAGAAGTTACATTCTGTGTGTAACCTCCTCCCGCAGTACCCGGCCCAGACCAGCAGGCCCTGGCTCCTTCGGTTAAGTTTGCTGGCAACACTTGAATTGATAGCTCTTTAATTGATATTTTATCAGAATATCACATTTCTAGGCCAAGCTAGATAACAAAACATTTTTTTAATTGAATATTAACAACTTTTATAAGTATTAATATTTCCAACTCTGTCAAACTTTTCCATGAGATAGTGATTGAAGAAACCAAATTTAACCCTATTAACTATCCCTTACGCATCAACACGCTCCTCAGTTTACCAGGGTGAAGCCTAACTTACAGCACCACTCACGCTCAGACCCTCCTCAGGCTTTGGGAGGGGCGGGCCTCCCACCCCGTTTAAATGTATCTCCGTGTGCTTAGTTACATGATTCCATGACAGCCAGCGCTGCTGTCTGATGGGCTTCAAAATCAATGTTTTGTTACGAATTTTGCGCATATCAGACATTTTAATCATTTGGAACAGGTATGCTCTTGAAAGCTGTCCTTGTTTATCTGTTTTTAAGATTTTATTTATTTGTTTTTAGAGATAAGGAAAGGGAGGGAGAAAGAAAGGAAGAGAAACACCAATGTGCGGTTGCCTCTCACGCATGCCCCCTACTGGGGACCTGGCCTGCAACCCAGGCATGTGCCCTGACTGAAAATCAAACAGGCGACCCTTTAGTTTGCAGGCCAGCACTCAATCCACTGAGCCACACCAGCCAGGGTGTTTATTTGTCTTTAAGTCTTATTCTTGAACTGCTCTACTAACTTACACACACACACACATGCGTGTGTACACACACACACACACCTCTTTCTTAACACAACACTTTATAGGTCAACCATGAAGTTGTCCTTACCATAGTTGTAATTGTTTCGGAAATAGGTCTTCTGTGTAGCTCTAATAGGCTTACACTTACAGCGTTCTGAAAAATACAACATTTTACATATAAATAAAATTTAAATATTAGCTTTCATTTATTTATTCACACTTTTTGGTTGATTAAGTCCAATTTGGTGTTGAGAAGGTTGTTACTGACTCTATGTGGTAGATCTGTTTCTCTAGAATTACATCATATTTATTCTATCTACATAGACTTTTTTCAATATCAGTTGGCTCATAAGTTCCTACTTTCTAAAACACCACCCAAATCCTGAGGAAATGCACTTACCACAAGGACAGCATGACCCCTGAATCCTGAAAGAGGATGCTTAAGTGCTTGTGGAAGTAAAATCAATGCCTAGGGACAGGCAACTTTCTACTTATGCTCAGGTAACTGGTTTACCCCTCAGAATACCACCTGCATTCATACACACTTTACATATTACACAGCATTCCTCCAAATATCAGTTCCTGGATCTAAAAGCAACACAGTGAGATAAGCAGGTACTATTACAACCTAGTGAACTCAGGGGAGTTTTTGAGAAGAGAGGCCATGAGCCCCTTCATAGGCTGAATAACTGCTATTTAATTGAATGGTATTTTTACATTTAGTGAAGTAAATTACTATATGCATATTTTGAAATGAGAAGCTTCATATTTTTTAAATATCTGGTGAGTAGTGAACAGAACACATTTACATGTAATACAGGAGTATGTCATAGTTCTAATTATCTCAAAATGTTTTATATATAGGGCAAATCATTTAACATCCTGGAAAGTGGATTACTATATTGTTTACAGAATACTTAGCTAAAAAATTACATGTCATATTTGCATCAAAACCAGAGTAGGTTGTTAGTCATTAAAGTCAATGTAAGAATAGGAAATAATATACAATTATCTTAAAAAACATTTTAGTTTGTGTAAAGATTTCTTCAAAATAGTGTCCCTGAGAAAACTTTATTAAAAATGAAATGGTATATGTTTCTTCTATTTTGACACAGAAAAAGGAAAAAGAACACATGAATCACAGAAAGAAAGCCAACAAAAATGTTTTGTTTAAAATGTGTTTTCTATTAGTATAGAAACCAATAAAAGGCAGAAACTTTTGTTGACCACATGATGCTATGTTTTCAAATTGAAATAAAATTTAACTTCAGTCAAAGCTATAGACAACATGCTTTAAAGTGGCAGCCCCAAGGAGAACAGCACCCTCACTCTCAGCTCTTAAGTTCTAGAAATAAGCACCCCCACTGGGGGCAGGTGCTGCCCGACAGAGCACTGGCAGCGACAACCGCTGCTCTCACCCACACGGGGGGTGAGCGCCTTCTCATTGCTGCACACAGCACTTCCCCTGTCCTGCAGATTATTTTTCACACACAGCTCTGCAGAATAAATATTTCAAGCCAATAAATAATGGGTAATATATGAGCTGTTGCTATTTTAAAGAAGATTCCTTCAATAATAACTTATTTCCTATTTAAAAGTAAATGGAAAGTTATCTAGTTCTACTGTATAGTTTTATTTTGTACAGAAACATTATACATTTTTTAAAGGGAGATATTCTTGAGATAAGACTATTTCTGAAGATTTATAAGTCCTCACACATCTATGGAAAGGGCTTGTGCTTTTCTGCCATTTAAAAACAGATAGCTACTTCTCAAAAATAATGCATGTGGATCAATTGTAATTCTTCAGAAATTTGCACACTCTCTAATAAAAACCTCTCGGCAAAAATATACCATCACTGGATTAAATCTAACATGATGTCATTATCGTATAACTTTGCATAAAGCATAAACAAATGGGTTACATAAAACTTCCCAAGCAGAGATTTTTCAAAAATTTTATCGTAAAGTGATTTAGGATGATTTTAAGTAAGTATTTACATAACTATATATACACAACTACATGTACATACATAGCTAGACCATTTCCTAATAGCTAATGAGCTAAGCAATTATATTCTTGGGACAAAGTTTTATTCATCCTCAATGCAGTTACTTCTGCTGGCCCCAGAAGTGGCAATGCCGTAACATAGATGTGGCTCTTTCCATGCTCCAGTCTGTAGCTCTTGCTATAAGCAACGATCTGTCTAGCTGAAGTAACTAGTAGCTCAATGAAATAACAGGGTAATAAGGAGGAGTGGAATTTTATGACTTCAAGGTTCAAATATGGAAGAACTTCCTTTCACTTATTTATGCTAACTAACCCAAACATATTCGTGAAAAGTGTGCCCCAGACCAATGGATCCAGAGGATTATCCTTCACCTAAGGTTTACTCACGTACATGTATATTCCCAAAGAGCCCAAGAACTGGGAAATTGCCAAGAAGCATAGAAATACACACTGCATGTACTATTTATTACAATTTTTGTACCTGAAACTCTAAATCAGATTGTAGCAGCTTCTTTTTTTTTT
>PVJI01009400.1:0-65649 GCA_004026765.1 Micronycteris hirsuta | reverse complement strand
CTTTTCTTTCTTCCTGAGCTGCACTCTTAGCTGCTGTCCTGCCTCCAGCCGAGTTGCTAGGAATTCGCAGTACCTCTTCTGGGCTGCCTGCCGGACCTCCACATTGAGTCAGAGTTTGTCAGGTCTGTGTCTCCCCTCAGTGGGGCTCGATGGGGCCTGTTTTTCCCCCACGGAGGGAGTCTGCACCACAGGTCTCTGATCACAGTGGCTGGGTTGTGTCTCAGGCCCTCCAGTAGTGAGCTCCGTGCCCCTGTATTCGTTGACCGCTTTTGTCTCTGGCTTCGGCGCTTGCAAACCGCTGGCCTGGGTGCCCGGTCGGGCACAACCCCAGCCGCCCCTGACTGGCATCGCAGGGTGCGTCCCCGGTGGTCCGGAGCTCTGGGCCTTGGGTCTCCTGGTCAGTGCACTCTCCAATTCCTCCCGCTGGGATTGCCAGCCTCTGCAGACCAGTCCCCACATGCGCACCGACCTCCGGCCTGCTGGGGACCGAGCCTCTCCCAACAGACGCGCATGCCTGCTTTGGCTACTCACACCTCAGCTTTCTGATTTTAAAGCTGTCCGGCCAGGCTGCGTTCGGCTGGGAGGATATTAGTTTTGCTTTTCTTCCTGAGGTGTACTCTTCGCTGTTGTCCAGACACCAGCCCTATTCCTCGGTGTGCTTCTGGGTCCAAACGGTCTTTTGATGTGCACCTGATAGGGGCAGCTCTCCCAATGCCTATTTTCTCTCCGCTGGTCTAACTAATAGGTTCTTTCCGCGCCCTTTCTGGATAGTTTGGCCCCCGCTCTGAGTCAAGAGTTTGTGCGGTCTGCAGCTCCAGTCTGCCACTCCCCTCAACGGGGTGCTTCTGCCTTATTCCCACAAAGCTGATTGGTCCTGCCGGGCTACCATGCTCCGGGGCTGGATGGCAAGGGCTTTGTCCCCAGCTGTTGGTGTAAGCTCTGCACACCTGTGCTCGCTTTAACTCTGTCCCTGGGATGTGCGCCAGCAAGCCCCAACCAAGGGGCCTCCGTTGCACACTCTCCCTGGTATTTTTGAGCTGTGCACCTGTGTTCGCTCTCTTGTCTGTCCCTGGAATGTGCGCCAAAGAGCTCTGGCTGAGGGGCCCAGTTGTGCACTGTCCCTGGTCTTTTTGAACTGTGCACGATTAGACCACGGATCACCGGGTGCACACGGCCCTTAGCTTTCCCTGTTTGGTTTCGCAAGTTGCCTTCGGCCCCAGAGCCACTGATTGCAAGCTGTTCCCAATTCTTCTGGAATGAACTGGGAAAGGCCTTGGTCCCCGAGTTCAAACAGCCTCCAATTCCCCTTGATGGAAGTGCAAGCTCCCGCGGGCCAAGGGCCGGTGCTACAGGCAGACTTCCTTGGGCCTCGGATCCCAGGTGCGTGGATCCCATGTGTGCACCGACCTCGGGACTGTTGGGGGCAGGGCCTCTCCAAATAGTCTCGGAGCACCACTTTTTTTCCTATTTTTCCTCTCTGAAAAATTCTTCCTATTTATGCCCGCCAGACCAAACAAGCATCTGACCACTCACAAATACCAATCTGGCTCCCTCCCCAAGAATCTTGCGTCTGATCCAGGCGGCTGCCGGGTCTGGGACTGAAGCCCCGTCCTGCTCCCCGGGCTGGTCCCGAGGGGGACCTTTTCCTTCCGAAGCACTCTGCTTACAGTATGAATGTTCAAATTCCCCTGTAATCTTGGTCATCAATCATCATATGTGCTGGATTACTGCTGGGTTTTCGCCCGTTCCTCAGAAAACCAACCAGTGTGCAGGAGGAAGTAAACTCTGTTCCCCCTATCTCGCCGCCATCTTCCCCCTCTAAAGCGATCACATTAAAATAAAATGAAATCAGTTATATTTCAAGGAATGAATATTTTTGTTTTTGGTAATTTTCAATTTTAATATAATTTAACATTTTTAGAAAAGATGCAAGAATAGTACGAAGAACTTTCATATATACTTTACCTAGATCCACCAATTGTTCGCATGTTGCCCATTTGCTTTGTTAGTCTCTCTCTCTCTCCTCCCTGCATACACTTATACACACAATTATTTTGAACAATTAGAGAGTAAGTCTATATTTCCACTAAATACATCAGTGTGTATTTCCTAAGAATAAGGACATTCCTTTACATTACCACAATACAATTATGAAAATTAAGAACTGTAACATTGATACAATATTATCTAGTCCATAGTCCATATTCAAAATTTCTTCAATTGTCCCAATAAATATTCTTTACAATAAAAAAATATGTTTAGAGAGAGGGGATGGGAGGGAGAAAGAGGGAGAGAAACATCGATCTGTTGCCTCTCCGATGCTCCCACCAGGACCGAACCTGCAACTCAGGCATGTGCCCTGACCAGAATCCACCCGAGAGACCTTTTGTGGAACATCCAACCAACCGAGCCACCCTGGGCAGGGCAGATGCTCTTTGCAATGCCTTTCTCACTCTCAACCACAGAGGCCAAGTCAGAGTCACACATTGAAATTACTTGTCATTTAAAAAAATCGTATTTGAGCTTGGAATTTTGAAAACAGGTTACTTATTTTGTGGAATGTTTCTTATTTGGGGTTTGTCTGATGTTTCTTCATGATTATATTTAGGTATGCATTATTTTATTTTTATTTTAATTCTCACCCAAGGATACATTTTATTGATTTTAGAGCGAGAGAAAAACGGGGAGAGGGAGAGAAAGGGAGAAAGGGAAAGAGAAACATTGATGTGAGAGAAAAACATCGATTGGTCGCCTCCCTTATGCCCCCCAACTGGAGACTGAACCTGCAACCCTAGGTGTGTGTCCTGACAGGGTATCAAACCTGCAACTTCTTGGTGCATGGGACGATGCTCCAACTGAGCTACCTGGCCAGGGCAGGTATGCATTTCTAGATGGGCCTAAGAAATAAGTGATATATTTTGTGACAGGATTCAATCAGAAAACAGATACCACACCAGTGATTTTAAGGAAAAATTTAATATGAAGAATTATGTTCTAGTAAAACAGAGTCACATGAAGATGCCGCAGGAGGCATCCCCTTGATTCTTACTACAAGGGGTAAGAGAGAACTCTAAGTCATATGAAAGTTATGAAGCAGTAGCAACTACAGAATGCAGCTATTATCTCCAGGACTGAAGAAGTGCTCACAAGAAAGTAACTTGAAAGCTTACTCTCCGAACCACAGGGTGGAAACTCAGACCTTTGAAGAGGGTGTGGTTCCTGTCACAGGAACACGCAGTCTACTCATGAGTTAACAAAAATTGCTGGAGGATGTGGGTTGAACTACCAGTGGGAAGCCTGTTATGGTGGCTCCTTTGGATATTTACCTATTATTTTTTGACTGCTTCTTTACTTTTGGACACATAGAGTTCCTTGTTTATCTTGTACTTTTCTTACCTTAGAATCAGTGTTTCTCCAAGGGGCCTGGGTTCTTTTAGTAGAGAATGGTATTGGGAAACCAAGATCAGATAACAAGGTGTATTTATTGCTGCTCATGTGTCATCACTGAAGTCCTTATCAGTAGAGTCAGGGAATCTATACATCTTTCTCAGAGTGAGAAACCAGGCTCCCATTATGCTCAATCTATTTACACATCTGTTCACACATAAGAAAACACAGGAAGTAGTTTCAGAACTAAGTCATACCACTGCGTAAAGCAAGCCTACTTCATTAGAGTTCAGTATTTGTTTAAAGTTCCATCATTTTGTTGTTGAAGTAAAATTTATAAATCATAAAATGTACAACTCTTAAGTATACAGTTCAGTGAATCTTGACAAACGTGTGATACTGTGACCACCCTGTAATCAAGATTTAGTAGATTTTCATCACCCAGGAAAACTTCCTCATGCCCGTTCCGAGTCACATCTCCTCGCCGTGGAGGCACCTGTCGCTCTGAAAGTTTCACTGTACGTTAGTGTTGCCTATTCTGGAATTTTATATAAAATTTAATATACTATGTTTGGTCTCTTTCACTCCATGTAATATATGCGAGATTATCTGTGGCATATATCAGTAGCAGGTTTCTTTTCAGCTGAATAATATTACATTGTATGAATATTTCACAACTTGTTTATATGTTCTTTCAATGAGCATTTGGGCTGTATCTCCATTTTCTAAGAAGCTTTACAGTTTTAGCTTTTATGCTTATGTCTATCATCAATATTGAATTAAGTTTTGTATATGATTAAGTAAGGTACGGTTGATGTCAGTTTTTTTTTCCTACATGGATATGTAGTTCTTTCAGTTAACAGTTGTTGACTTTTCTTTCTCTTTTCCATTGTTTGAAGGTTCGTTGAAAATCAGTTGACTGTATAAATATGGCTCTATTTCTAGACTTAATTCAGTTCCATTGATCTCTTTGTTTATTATGCCAATAAAACACTGTTTTGATTCCTGTAGTTTTATAGTAAGTCTTGAAATAAGACAGTATAAGTCTTTCTTATGTTTTTTCAGGATTGTTTTGGCTATTGTAGATCCTTTGCATTTCACATATATTTTAGAATAAGCCTGTCAGTTTCTATTGAAAAATCTTGCTGCAATTATAATTGAGATTAATATGAATGTAAAGATAAATTTGAGGAAAACTGACATTTTAACAATGTTGAGGTTTACAGTCCATGGACAAGATATAACTCTCTATTTAGATCTTATCTAATTTCTTTCAGCCATGTTTTATAGTTTTGAATAAAAGGTCTTACATGTCATTTGTTACATTTACTCCCAAGTACTTATATGTTTCAATGCTTTTATAAATGAAATTATTGTAAAACATTATTTTGCAAATGACTCAGAAATGACAAAAATGAGAAAACTCAGAAAGGAAGTTAAAACAGCTATTATCAATGTATATCATATGTTTCAAAGATACAAGAAAATTGGACATGATGAAGAGAATAATGAAGGCTATTTTATTTAAAGATTTTATTTATTTATTATTTTTTTAGAGAGAGGGGAAGGGAGGGAGACAGAGAGGGAGAGAAACATTAATATGTGGTTGCCTCTCACATGGCCCTCACTGGGGACCTGGCCTGCAGCCCAGGCATGTGCCCTGAATGGGAATCGAACCTGGACCCTGTGGTTCCCATCCCACGCTCAATCCACTGAGCTACACCAGCCAGGCCTGAAGTCTATTTTAAATATAAGCAAAATCATGCTTTTGGAATGAGAAATAACAATAATTGAAATGATACAATGAAAATACACTGGAGGGAATCAACAGTAGATGAGAAACTGCAGAAGGAAAGTCAATTTATTTGAAGACATATCATTAGAAAATATCCAAAACAAACACAAAGATGCTCTTCTTGCCCCCAAGAAACCCCAGAACTTGTTATGTAGGGTACATTATCAAACAATATAACATATTTATGATTAAGGTTTCAGAAAGAGGACAAAATATGTTCAAAAATTTTCTAGATTTGATGAAAATATAAATTCACAGATCAGAAATGCTCAATGAACATGAATCAGGAGAAACATGAAGAAAAGTACATCAAGATACATTATCATTAAGCTACTGAAAAGAAGTGATAAAGAGAACATCTTGCCTTGGTCAGTGTGGCTCACTTGGTTGGAGCATCATCCCGTAAACCAAAAGTTTGTGGGTTTGATTCCTGGACAGGGCCCATACCTCGGTTGCAGGTGTGATCCCCAGTTAGGGCACAGATGAGAGGTGACTGATGTTTTTCTCTCTCATGTCAATGTTTCTCTCTCTCTTTCTTTCTCTCTTTCATTCCTTCCCTCCCGCCCTTCTCCTCTCTAAAATCAATAAGCATTTCCTCAGTGATGATTAAAAACAAAAATCTTTTTTTTAATAAAGATTTTATTTATCTATTTTTAGAGGGGAAGGAAGGGAGACAGAAAGAGAGAGAAACACCAATGTGTGGTTGCCTCTCACGTGGCCCCCATTGGGGACCTGGCATGCAACCCAGGTATATGCCCTGACTGGGAATTGAACTGGCAACCCTTTGGTTCCCAGCCCGCACTCAATCCATTGAGCTACACCAGCCAGGGCAAAAAACCAAAAATCTTAAAAGCAGCCAGAGGAAGAAAATATATAGTGGCATAAGAAGTATGTTTACTCTTTTTTAAAAAGATTCGTATCAGAGAAAGAATATGGTATTTGTCTTTGACTTTCACTTAGCGCAATGCTCTCTAGGTCCATCCATGATGCTTCAAATGACACCTGGGATATTTCCAGATGTTGAATTTTTGTAAATAATCCTTCAGTAAACATAGGGGTGCATATATATTTTGAATTAGTGTTGAAGTTTTTTCTGATTGATACCCATAAGTGGGAATGCTGGGTCATATGGCAGTTCACTTTTTTTTTTTTTTAAAGATTTTATTTATTTATTTTTAGAGAGAGGGGAAAGGAAGAGAGAGGGAGAGAAACATCAGTGTGTGGTTGCCTTCTCACACGCCCTTCACCAGGGACCCAGCTGCAACCCAGGTATGTGCCCTGACTGGGAATCGAACTGGCCAGCCTTTGGTTTGCAGGTCAGCACTCAGTCCACTGAGCCACGGCAGCCAGGGTGGTAGTTCACTTTTTAATGTTTTGAGGAATCTCCATACTGTTTTCCATAGTGGTTGCACCAATTTACAATCCCACCCACAGTGCTTAAGGATCTCTTTTCTCCACATTCTTGCCAACACTTATTTCCTGTCTTTTTTTTTTAAGTTTTTATTTGTTTATTTTTAGACAGAAGGGAAGGGAGGGAGAAAGAGAGAGAAACATCAATGTGTGGTTGCCTTTCAAGTGGCCCCTACTGGGGATCTGGCCTGCAACCCAGGCATGTGCCCTGACTGGGAATCGAACCGGTGACACTTTGGTTCCCAGCCTGCGCTCAATCCACTGAGCGACACAAGCCAGGGCTTATTTCTTGTTTTTTTGATAATAACTATTATATGTGTGAGATATATTTCACTGTGATTTTGATTTGCATTTTCCTAATTCTTAGTGATGTGTCTATTGTCCATCTGTATGTTTTTTTTTTTTTTAAAGAAATGCCTGTTCAGGTCCTCTCTCCTTTTTAAAAATTGAATTATTTGTGTTTTTTTGATGTTGAGTTGTATGAGTTCCTTATATATTTTGGATATTGACCCTTTTTCATATAAATCGTTTATACATACCTTCTCCCATTAGGTAGGTTTCCTTTTTGTTTTGTTGATGGTTTCCTTTGCTGTGCAAAAGATTTCTAATTTGATATAGTTTCATTTGTTTATTCTCATTTGCTTAAGTTTTATACTAAATTTGGGAAATATTTAACCATTATGTCTTCAAATCTTTTTCTGCTCCATTATATTTCTGGGATTTCAATAGCACTTATGTTATACTGCTTGATGTTGTCTTACAGATCACTGAGGCTCTGTTCTTTTTTTCATGTTCTTCATATCGGATAATTTCTAGCAATCTATCTTCACATTTACTGACCTTTTATTCTTTCCACTCCAATTTGCTGTTAATTATATTCAGTTATTTATTGATTGATTTTAGAGATAGAGAGGAAGGAGGGAGAGAGAGAGAGAAGAGAAGAGAAGAGAGAAACATCAATTTGTTGTTTTACTTATTTATGCAGTCATTGGTTGATTCTTGCATGTGCCCTTACTGGGGCTCAAACCTGCAACCTTGGTGTATCAAGACAATGCTCTAACCAACTGAACTACCCAGCTAGGCCTCCCATTTGGTTATTTTAAAAAATTATGAATGTTGTTATTTTTTTTTTTTGCTTTAGAATATTCAGTTGTGTTTTTAAAATAGTTTCTACTTCCCTACATAGATTCTTCATCTTTTTTATTCATTATGTCCACATTTTCCTATATATCTTTGAACATATCTATGTAACTATTGCGTTTTATTATGTAAAGTCCTTGTTTTCGAATTCCAATGTCTATGCCATCTTAAATTTCTTTTCTACTTGCTGATTCTTCTCTGGATTATGACCCACATTTTTTTATTTCTTTGCATTATAATAACTTTTTATTTCATAGTGGACATTAATATGTTACATTATAGGGAGTCTACCTTATGTTGTTTCTTTTAAATACAATTTTATTTGGGAATAATTTAAAAAGTTTTAAAGACATCACAGAACATTCCTTTATATCATTCACTGCATTTCCCCTAATGTTAAAGTCTTAAATAATCATGATACATTTGTCAAAACTAAGAAATAAACACTGATACATTATTATCAACTAACTCCAGGGTTTTTAAAAATTTCACCAGATTTTCACTAATATCTTTTTTCTGTTCCAGAATCTAATCCAGGATACAACGTTGCATTTAATCTTCATATTAGTGTTCTCTGGTCTGTTATAATTTCTCAATATATCCTTATTTTTCATGACCTTGATATATTGGAAGAGCTAGATATTAGTAGAATATCTCTCAATTTGAAGTTACCTAATTTTTGTTCACGTTTAGACTGTGGTTATTGGGCTTGGCAAACCATACCATAGTGGTTAGCTGCCTTTCTCGTGGCATGATATTGGAGGTGGATGACATCAACGAGACTTATCGCTGGTGGTTCGCACGGTTAACCCTGTGAGGTGGCTGTGGTCGTGCTGGCCAGGTAGTTCTGCTGCAAAGTCACTCTTTTTCCTTGTCTATACATTCATTATTCTTTGATAGTAAGTTGCTAAGTCTTGCCAACACTCAAGGGGAGGAGAATTAAATTGTTCATGATATGGGGTGAGTACTTGCATATATTATTTGGAATCTCTGTAAGGAAGATTTATCACTTCTCCCCCACTTATTTATTCAATCATTTATTTCAGTCAGCATGGAGTCAGGGGAGGAACATTCTCCTGGTGTCAGAGTAAGAGACCGCAGGTCTGTCCTTCCACAAAGAACAATGCTTAGACAACTGCCCACTAATGAAACCAGTTCTAGGAGATCTCAGGAGTCCACTTAGGAAGCATTAGCAATGCAGTGGAGCAAAAAACTTGAGAATAAGCCCATAAAAAACGTAGGAAGAACAGTTTCATTTTGCCTTTGTCATCCCATTCCCCATCTATATACGGTAAACTAATTTCTGACAACGGCATCATGCATATACAATGGGGAAAGGATGATCTCAAATAAACGATTTTGGGAAAACTAGATATTCATATGAAAAAGAACAAAATGGGGCCCTTTTAATACACCATGCACAAACACAACTCAAAATGGATTAAAGACTTAAAAGTAAGACCTGTAAGCATAAAAGTCCTATTAGAAAATATAGGGGGAAAGCTCCATGACATTGGTCTTGTCAATGATTGTTTGGAATGTCCACCCAAAGCACAGACAACAAAACCAAAAATAAACAAGTGGTACTACAATAATTATTTCTTCACAGTGAAAGAAACAATCAATAAAATGAATGCCACTGTAAATTGGTATGGCCTCTATGGAAGACAGTATGGATGCCCTCAAAATATTGAAAACAGAATAACCATATAGCAATTCCACTTTTGGGTATATATCCAAAGGAAATAAAGTTACTACTATTTCAAAGAGATATCTGTATTGCCATGTTCATTGCAGCCTTATTGGTAGTAACCATAATATGGAAGCAACCTCAGTGTCCATCAGAAGATAAATGATTAAAGAAAATGTCACATATGTATGCCATTTTATCAATGTAAAGGACTTAAATATAAGTCGCAACACCATAAAAGTCCTAGAGGAGAACATAGGCAGGGAAATTTCAGATATTCCATGCAACAATATTTTCACCGATATGTCCCCTAGAGCAAGGGGCATTAAGGAAGGAATAAACAAATGGGACTTCATCAAAATAAAAAGCTTCTGCACAGCTAAAGAAAACATTAGCAAAATGAAAAGGGAACCAACCATATGGGAAAACATATTTGCCAATGATATCTTGGACAAGGGTTTGATCTTCAAAATTTATAAAGAACCACATGACTCCACTGCAGGAAGACAAACAATCCAATTTAAAAATGGGCAAAAGACCCGAACAGACACTTCTCCAAGGAGGACACACAGAGGTCTCAGGGACGTATGAAAGGACCCTCAGTATCACTAGCCATCCGAGAGATTCAAATTAAAACTGCAATGAAATACCACTTCACACCAATCAGAATGGCCATCATAAACAAATCAACAAAGAACAAGTGTTGGCAAGTTTGTGGAGAAAAGGGAACCCTAGTGCACTGTTGGTGGGAATGTGGACTGGTGAAGCCACTGCAGAAAACAGTATGGAATTTCCTCAGAAAACTAAAAATGGAACTGCCTTTTGACCTGGCATTTCCACTGCTGGGATTATACCCTAAGAGCCCTGAAACACCAATTCAAGAGAACCTATGCACCCCAATGTTCATAGAAGCACAATTTACAATAGCCAAGTGCTGGAAGCAACCGAAGTGTCCATCAGTAAGTGAGTGGATCAAACAACTGTGGTACATTTACATAATGGAATACTACACAGCAGAAAGAAAAAAGGAGCTCCTATCCTTCATGACAGCATGGATGGAACTGGAGAGCATTATGCTAAGTGAGATAAGCCAGGCGATGAAAGACAAATACCACATGATCTCACTTTTAAGTGGAACTTAATCAACAAACAAGCAAGCAAAATATAACCAGAGACATTGAAATAAAGAACAATCTGACAGTAACCAGAGAGGAGTGGTGATGGGGATAACGGGAAAAAAAGGGGAAGGGTCCTCAAGGAACATATTTAAAGGACACATGGACAAAGCCAAAGGGGGATAGGATTGAGAGTGGGAGGTAGAGATTTTTTGTTTATTTATTTTTAGAGAGGGGAAGGGAGGGAGAAAGAGAGGGAGAGAAACATCAGTGTGTGGTTGCCTCTTGCTCGCCCCCTACTGGGGAGCTGGCCCACAACCTAGGTATGTGCCCTGACTGGGAATTAAACTGGCGACCCTTTGGTTCGCAGGTCGGCGCTCAATCTACTGAGCCACACTAGCCAGGGTGCCCTTCTCTTTTTTATTTATGGTTTTGAATGCTTCCTTATTTTCTAGTACTAAAAAGACTAATAGATGCTCCAGGCTCATCTTGTATTTTTCCTGCCCTGACCCTACAATGAGTCATTTCCTCAAGGAGCCCTGGTTCCTGTGTTGTCTTCCTTTTTTTTTAAAACCACATTAACCATTTTAAGTGTTATGGACTGAATATTTGTGTCCCCTTCCACCCCCCAAATTCATATACTGATGACCTACATGGACATTTAACCTTCAGTGTGGCTATATTTAGAGATGGGCCTCTAAGGAAATAATTAAAGTTAAATGAGCTTATTATGGTGCCTCCTAATCTAATAGGATTGGTGTCCTTATAAGAAATACCAGAGAGCTCACTCTCTCTTCATGCACATGGGTGCTGCAGAAAGACCACGTGAGACCATAGCGAGGAGGTGGCTGCTGCAGGAGGGCATTCTCACGAGTCCCTTTAATCTTAGACTTCCAGGTCCAGACTGGGAGAATAAATGAATGTTGTTTAAGCCACCCAGTCTAAAGTGCTTTGTCATGGCAGTCTAAGCAGACTAAGACAAGTGTTTCCACACTGCTGTGCAGCAGAGCTCCAGAAGTTTTTACACCTTGCAAAACTGAAACTCAATAACCATTAAACAACTCTCCATTTGTCCTTTTCTCCAGCCCCAGGTAACCACCATCCTATCTTCTGTGTTGATGAATTTGACTACTTTACATACCTCATATAAGTGGAATCAGAGACTACCTTTTTGTGATTGGCCTATTTCATTTATCATAAAGTCTTCAAGGTTAGTTCATGTTGTAGGATATGACAGGATCTTTTTCCTCTTTAAGGCCAAATAATAAATATCCCATTGTATATATAGCCCACGGTTTGTTTTTATTGTCTTCCTTTTTTTTTTTTTAAAGATTTTATTTATTTATTTTAGAGAGAGGGGAAGGGAGGGAGACAGAGAGGGAGAGAAACAGCAATGTATGGTTGCCTCTCACATGGCCCTCACTGGGGACCAGGCCCACAACCCAGGCATGTGCCCTGATTATTGTCTTCCTTTTAAGAGCATCGAAACTTATTCTTTCTTTTGAGCATTTTTATATGAGTTATTTGAGCCAAACTAATGGCATACACCAGGAAGTAAGATCACAAATGCTCTCAAAACTTGTTCTTACAGGTAGCTAAATTACTGCTGGCTATTTTGGGTTGTCAAGCTGTGTTTTGTTGTTTGTTCGTTCTGGTTAGCACTGCACCACCTCTGGTCTCACTTATTTAGGTGCCAGCTCTTCAGGAGGCCCTCTCAGCTAGGACTTGCAGAATCATGGCCTCTGTCTGTGCAGCCCAACTCCTAGCCAAGGACCTATGCCGAGCACCCATGCAGTCAGTCTTCTGCACACCTCTCTTTATGCAGCTCTCTCTCATTACTTACCCTGCCCTTCAAATTCCAGCTATAGAAGCAACTCAAAACTTAATCTCTGCCTTCTCAGCTTGGTGAGACTGCTGCTCTGTTTAGAATGCATTTGCCTGCTTCATGCCAGGAAGTGGCCTTGGTGGAATTCTAGGGTGATCATAGAGCTCACTTTTGTGTGTTCTCTTCTCTCAATGATCACAGTGCTGCCTGTGTTCTTTGCCTGGAAACAGTTGCCTCATGTATTTTGTCATGTATAGTTTTTTGGCTGGAGGTCAAATCTAGTAGTACTCTGTCATGACAGGAAATATATATATATATATATAGTAGTTTTTATTAATATGCTCTTCCTGTTTCTCCTCTTTTCTACCTTTATATCAATACATTCTGTCTCAGTGACCTTATCTGTTCTTCGAGTTTCAATTTCCTTTCTGTTTTTCTTATGTTAACTTTATTAACCATTCACATATTAAAAATAAACCACTTTGGTATATATTATTTAACATGTTTCCTTTCATAGTTGTCTTTGCATTCAAAAACAAGAGAATAGGAGACAAATTTAATGGAATTTTTGACACTGTGAAGGGTAAAGATTAGCACATGCTCGGGAGAATGATTTGGGGAACAAAGGGGAGCAGAATATTCACAAAATACAATTGGGCAACTGTCCATTTTCTCCGTAATTCCAGGCACACTTAGCCAATAGTTCATTTTTCTATCACATATAACTAGCCAAAAGGTCCAAGAAACCATGAATCAGTCCCATTTAGCATGCGTGTATTTTCTTAAAAGGGAAAAAAGCAAATACAAAATCTGAGATAAACTAATAGCTAGGAATCACATTTTTATTTCAGTTTCCATAGTCGAAATTGCTGGCTGAAGAGCAACTTGTTCTTGCTCCATAGAATTAGATGAGATAGGCAGTCAATTTAATATACAGGGTGGAGGAAAAGTAGGTTTATAGTTGTTTGTATGGAAAGCAATACAATAATTAATAAGTAATAATAAAAAATAAACTTTTGCATACTGACAACTGTAAGCCTTCTTTTGCTCAACTTTTTATATTTAATAAGCATCTAGAGAGTATGGTGAGGCCAAAAAATCATCACAGTTTAGAATATTAATTTCTATAGGCAGCCTCAGAATTTGGTCATTTCCTGAAAAATTACTTTTTTTTTTTTTTTTTTATCACCTATACCTTGTAAAAAAAACCCTACAAGTTTCCTGCTAGCAGTTTACAGATTGGGCTGTTTCCTCACTGGCGCACATCTCCTCACACTTCTCTGACTTGACTTTCTCAGCTGAAGTGAAAGATACGAGATGGAGATGATTGACAATGCTCTTTATTCTGCACTAGAATTGCCTGCTGCACCCCAAGCCCAGAATGACTACAGACCACGGAAAAAAGGTAAGTAAATCAAGTTAGTCTGGAGAACTGTGTGTAGTTACCACAGGCTAAGGGATGAATGGGAGGTAGAATAAGTTTTGAGGAGACAGTGCAGAAAAATTGAGGGTAATTTGAGGACATATGTTAGTTTCAGTTTGAAGTCCAGAATTGGAATGTGGAACTTGGTATATGGTCAAGGGTCTGATCTTAGATCTCAGGTAAAGTCTTTTCTTTTTTTTTTTTCCCCCCAGGTAAAGTCTTTTCTAGCCATTCACTTCTATGACCTCATCTATGAAACCCCAGCTAGAGCAGTTCTGTTATTATTGATTGCTCTTGAGCTAAGGCAAGAACTTTGTGTGTGTTGGGGGGTGGGGTGGGGATGGGGAACTCATCTCTTTAGTAAAGTTTTGAGTAAACCAGCTGTTTAAATTCCAGGTAGTTCTGTTTTTCTGTGAGATGAGAAGTACAGCAATAATTTTGCTACTGGCTAATAATAAGACTGGCAGAAAATAAACTGATTCACATATTAAGTAAGAGAATATAAATTCATATATTGATGTGAGAGAGAAACATCAGTTGGTTGAAGCCGAAACACAGGTATGTGCCCTGACTTGGAATTGAATGCACAACCTATTCGAGTACAGGACAACACTCCAACCAACTAAACCACACTGGCCAGGCTGCAACGATATATCTTGACAGTCATTCCATGTCCAGTAAAAACATGTCTTTATTTCTTTGTTAGAAGCTGCATATTTATGTTATGAATATATTAAAATGTATTCGATGTCTTATTGATAGACATTGAAACTGAATTCAATCTCTTTCTCCTATGAATACTGTTGCCATGAATAGCCTTAGAAATACAACATTTTGCCCATGGGTGAGTATCTGTCTAAAAAATTTCTCAACAAGAAATTGAAAAGTAAAGAATAAATGCCTTTGTAATTTTGGTGGACATTGCTAACTTGTTTTCCAAAAAGTTTACACCAATTTATATGCTCACCATTGAAACATGAGACTGTGTAAGCCAAAATTTAAAAGGAAAAAGTGCTCACTTTTTTAAAAGAAGTAATCTTGAAAAAAAATTTTTTAACTTTTTATTTTTAGAGAGAGGGGAAGGGAGGGAGAAAGAAGGAGAGAAACATTGGTTGCCTCTCCCCTGACCGGGAAGCAAGGGAGTCAAACCGGTGATCTTTAGCTTTGCGGGACAAAACCCAACCAACTGAGCCACACTGATCAGGATAGAAAAAAAATATTCTTAACTTGATAAATATAGCATGTAACTTGATAAAGATGGTAACTCTAGACTTCAAAACAAGTTCTTGATAGATCCAAGATCTTTAGGGCCTGGGTCTCAGTTCCTACTAGGCCAAGTTGCTTCAGGATCCCAGATATCCTTCCCTGACCTTTTCTTTTCCTTCATTTTTTCTTATGACTCAGGATTTTGCTTTGGATTCTGTTCTTGCAGCTTCTTCTTTCAGGTGCTCCTTCTCTCGCCGTGTGACAATCGCTTTGGGGCTTCTGAGTACCATTCTTCTGAGTGCGCTGCTGTACAAATGGACTCTGTGCCGGAGTAAGTGTTAATTTAAACCAAAATCAATCTTTCATGTATTTATTTTCTGTTCAAAAGCAATATAGCATAGCAGAAAATTTTAATAATGAAAATTTCAACAGAATAAATCACCTCTTGTAAACAACATTTTCTGGGTATAGCTTCCTAGTTTTTGACTACGTGTATTCATGTAAGTGTTTATTCTCTTCACAGAATTTCAATCAAGTTCTCTAAAATCTCCCTACCTTCTTACCTGCTTTTTATTTTTTAAAGTAAGGCTGGTCATAGTTCTAATCAAAGCATGCTTACAATTTTGTATATCGCTTTTTAATTCTATATTGTGTCATAAACATTTTCCTACTTACTATCATGTTTATCACAATAATCAAATTATAATATTATTGTTTAACTTTTCATGTGATAAATATGTCATAATTTAATTAAACATACATTTTTTCCAATTAGAGAGCTTTTACATCTTATAAAATGAACTTTTCTAGATGTAGTTCTTCTGAGTCCTTAAATGTGGTAATCCAGAGGGCCCTTCATTTATTGTTTCACAATCTAGAGTCCTAATTTAGATTTGTGTTATCTGGGGATGATTGTTAGTGACATATTTTACAGACTATTCACTAGGATTCTAAGGGTATAGCCCCAGGACCAGTCAGCACCTCAGATCCAAGTTCTATCTTTGACAGAAGGAGATTCCTAGGGAATTTGGGAATTTCTCATTCAGGCTGGGTAATGTCACAGTTGCCTGGAAAAAAGCACAAATATGTAAGGTGCCAACTTTAATCTTAATTTCTAGAACACTATATTGGTCCCATGCCAGGGCTATCCATAGAAAAGTTGTGTAATCTTTACATTAAAAAAGGACTACTTTCTCACTTTTTAATTCTCAGATCTGGAATAGATACTGTCCACATAAGGAACAGCCAAATCTGTAGAGAATTTTTATAAAAGTTTATTTGAGCCAAAATTGACAATAGCCAGGAAGCAAGATCCAAATGCTTCAGAGAATAACATTTTTTGCAGTTTCTTTTTTCATTTTTTAAAGGATCTTATTTATTTATTTTTAGAGAGGGGGAAAGGAGAGAGCGAGAGAGAGAAACATCAGTCGGTTGCCTCTCACACACTCCCCAACTGGAGACCTGGACTGTGACCCAGGCATGTGCCCTGACCAGAGATCGAACTGGCAACCTTTCGGTTTGCAGACCAGTGCTCAATCTACTGAGCCAGCCAGTCAGGGCTTGCAGTTTCCTTAGTGCATTTAAAATTAAGAAGATTATATGGAAGTGGGAGACAACAGCAAGGTGGGGGTTGGATTACAGGAGAGTTAAGATTATGTGCTCGCCTGAGGGTGGTTATGTCTTCGAGGGGTGTTGTTTTTTCAGCATTTGGAAGTTGTGTTAACCTAGATGCACAGGGAAAATGGACAGGGTTTACTTTAAAACCTTTCACTAAAGAACTTACAGGCCTGGCATGTGAGTACCCACCGTGACCTGCCCAGGTAGGAATTTATGATCAGACCACCCTGCGAGGTTATTGGCTGTAGAACTCCTTTTTCATCCACAGTGCATGATCAGCTTTCACTTACGTACCTACACATGTGTTCACTTGATATAATGGCTCATCTTTGCCTACTCTGTGTATGATGAGTTTATATAAATATGTTTCATGAAGTAAAAAATTAATAAAATTGTGGAATACTGGTTAAAATTACCTTGAAAGTTTATTTAGTTGCTTTTATTTTCACAGACCTATAATCCAACCACTTTAAAGGAATGAGAATGTTCTGTATTTTCTTTAGTATCTGATATTCTTCCCTTTCAGAAAATCTTTTTTCAATACCTGAAGTAAATTCTTTTTGTTGAAATGTCTTTTATTCAATTTCCAATGATGATAGACAATCATATTTGTGATACAAAAATCAAACAACATTTTAATTTAGTTACGTTTGCTCTTTCTAGTTTCTATCCTTTTTTTTTTTTTTTTTTTTTGCCCTATTATGGAGTATCAGGTTGGGCCTTCTGAAAGATTCTGCCTAATTGAAGCAATGTGTGTTATGCAGTTACATAGTGTATACGCTGAGCCTATATAGATAGTGCACTGACACATATGCAGATGCAGTAATCTTAACTGATGGGTTTATCACATGTGCATAAATATCTCTAGCACAAGTAGCTACTCTCTTCACAGTCCTCAGCCAAATTGTCCCCATTTCCTCCTCTGCCCCTTCAGTCGAGTTCCCATCCTTGCTTAGTGGAATGTACAGTAGTAGTGATGCAGCTGGACATAGTGAGGTATTTAACTTGAGGCCGTGCATTTGTTACAGGAGAAACTCACTTCTTCTTGCAGACACAGTAAAGAATTACAGATCAGCAAGTCTTTTAGTGTGCAAACAGGGTTTGTCAGTGATATATTCTCCTGGAAGAGAACAAGCCTTGACGAAGTGAGGGTGAAAGACATAGGTTCAGGACATGGCAAGGTAAGGATGGCAAGAGGCAAGGACAAGGTTGGCCAGAGCAGGGGTGGCAAGAGCCCCAGGTCCTTCGGTCTGAGTACTTACATAGTTGGTGGGATGGGGGTGAAGAAGTTACATATTGATTGATGGGTAAAAGTGGTATCAGCTTTCCTGGGGCGGGGGGGACTTGGCTACCCAAATTTAGCTATGTGTGGGGGTCTGTTAGGCCTAATCTTTATCTTGCTCTAGACTCTATTTATTCATCTTGTTGTAAAACAGTTATGTAACTGGAGGCAGTTGATTAAAGTTGTGGTAGTTACTGAAGTTATTTATGGGCTCTTTCTGTAAGCATTAGGGACCCCCTTGTAAAGGAAATAGTAACCAGAGGTAGGCAATTAACCAAAGTAGTGTTATGGGCTTCTTCTTTGGGCTCTGTGGGCAGGCCTTGGGATGAATATACAGTTTCAAGGCTTTCTTTCCCAGATAGTGGAAATGATACATAGAATTTCAACGGCTTCCCTCCTCCCATCTAACATAGTGTTTCTTGGGATGTTGGAACACCTGGCAATATTATCGGACCAGGCTCAGGACTGCTGAGTTAGTGGGTAAGATGTGTCTCCCTCCTCCTCCCTGCCTTGGTTTACTATCTATCCTATCTAACCCGTTCTTGTGCATCTCTCTAAACCTTACTCTGGAAGGTGGTGGGGCAAGAAAGACACTTGAGACGGTCATATTCCATTTTATCTCCCATTTCATTTCCAAGACAGAGTGGTCCATAAAGATTGTGAACCAGGTCCTCTTCCTTTCTAGGTTCCAAATACACCACCTGTGCCAGCTGTCTTTGCTGCCCAGACTTCTGGATGGGGTATGGTGACCATTGCTATTACTTCTCAATGGAGAAAAAGGACTGGAATTCTAGTCTGGAATTCTGCCTAGCCAAAGGCTCACAACTCCTTATGTTAACAGATATCCAGGAAATGGTAAATGCACACATTTAGTGAATGTAGGTTGTTTTCTTGGTGAATGCTGTTTAAATCTATCATGTATCCTCTTCCGATGAACAAAAGGAGAATCTTTCTCTCTCCTCTCTCTTTCCCTTCTTTCTTCCTCCTCTACCCTTCCCTTCTGCCTCCTCCTCCCCCACTCCTTATCCTTTCTTTGGCCTGACCCAACAGCCCTCAGTTATAGAAATCTAGATATTTGCATAGGCATGTATGTGTGCAGTTGGAGGTGGAAGAATGATGAGTATGTTACAGAGAGAAATTAGACCTGAAGTACAGGTCTAATAAAAGACTCATTAGATCCAGAGGTGTATGGGTCCAACACCGAGGAGGCAGCAGGTTACTATGTGAGAGCTGTGGGATTGGGGGTGAGAAGAAGAGAGACAGCATGTGGACTAAGAGACTATGGCAAGGGCTTAAATGCCTTCCTTTTAATATTTTTCCTTTATTCATTGGATTCTAGTGAGTTCCAGTCTAGGAAACAGTTGGGGGTGGGTTGGGGTATATAAAGAGAAAGCAGTTACGAAAGTTGGGAAAGAAGGAAGGAAACTCGTGTGTGTGTGTGTGTGTGTGTGTGTGTGTGTGTGTGAGAGAGAGAGAGAGAGAGAGAGAGGGAGAGAGAGAGATCTTAAGCTCTTTTCAGAGTTAAGCTGGCGGGCTGGTGGGCTCCACTTCCTCCAGGGCTCTCAGATCCTTTCTGTGTAGCCTGCTGGAGGAGAGCTCTTTATTAATCCTACAGCATCTCAAGGTAATATAAGGAGTGATATCCTGTGGAAACCTGGTACAAAACTCTGTCAAATTCCAACTTCATGTAAATAACATATACAAAGAAAATAAGAAATCCTAGTATGGTTTTTAGTGCAAAATCATACACATGATTTTTGTGTATTATTGTTCCTTTCTGTAATTTTGGGGGGGATAGAATCAAGATACAGAGAACAGCTTATTAAAAATTCAGTTATATTAATCTACCTAGGGGAAATTCAGAGAGATAATTACTCTAAATCAGGTGGGGAAAACATATAGTTCCAGATTTTATAACTTCCCATTAAAAAAAAGATTAAAGAATCTAAATTCTTGTTTTCTATAAAAAATACTCATTCCTCTGAAATTTTGCATAGAATCTAACTCCAAATCAGTCTACCCTCATGACTTACTTTTCATTTAAGCCTTTCCTAAACTAGGTGGCAGAATGTATTTGAGGTCTGTCTATTCATTAGACATATAGAATCTTTATTTTATGGCCTCTGGTAACAGTTACCTTGCTTTCTAGACCTTTTTGCAATAACTTTTATTCTCACTCTGATGAAGCTGCTTCTGAGGACTTGAACTGACTGAAATCAATAGCAGAAGTGAGAAAAGAGCTTGAAACATTGCCGGGCAACTACTGGTAAACAGAATAGCGAGTCATAATGCAAGGCACTGCCACAGAGAGTCGGGTGTGGTGGCCGCTATAGATGATACCGTGTGAGAATGGGATGCAGAGGGGAAGGGCTGAGGCACAGCAAGTATCTGGGAGTTGCGGGTATTTCAGTTTCCCCGAGGTTCTCTGGTGGAATGGAGTAGCTATTAGAGGAATTTTGTATTTCTTTTCTTTCTTTACTTTCCCTTGATCTTGCTTCTGCTGTTGTATAAGTGGAACAAAGTTAGATTGGCTGCATTTCCAAAACTGGTTTATTTTCTCTTAAGGCCCCATGGTTCAAATGGGTACTGCAGAAGGCAGAGTATCCTTGAGAGGTTTAATAGCAACCACAGATAAGTTTTGCTTCTGATATTCCTTTGGTTCCCTGGCCTAATTCTTTTTCTCTGCCTCAGCTTTTGTCAGATTCTATAGAGCCGACTTGACTTATATTTGATTTGATAAGCCTCTTATACTATTGTTATTATTTTGTTTTCAAGGCAAGATTTACATACTATGTTAAGGTTTACTTGATTTTCGTAGTATCATACTTAGGTCGGAACAGCAACCAAAAGAGCGTATGGGTGTATTAAAATGGAAGTTTCTCAAACTGGCCTTCCCCTGGTGGAGAGTACTGCTAGGGAATTACCCTGCTGTGTGCTAGAGGCTACAGGACATATACCCCGCCTTTGACCAGCTATAGCAGAGTATAAAAACAATCATAGAAACTGACTTGTATTGAGCCCTTGCTATGCACCAGGTATTTTATGTATATTATTCTCAATCTTCACAGCAAAGTAGAATTCAACATCTCCGTTTCACCAATGAGTACAAATCCAAGGTCACAAATCTGACAAAGCCAGTTCTCCCCCTTCTCCTCCTCCATCTTCTTCTCCTCCTTCTCTTTCTTCTTCTAGAGCCAGATTTTATTTATTTATTTTTATTTTTAATTTTTTTTAAAGATTTATTTATTTATTTATTTATTTTAGAGAGAGGGGAAGGGAGGGAGACAGAGAGGGAGAGAAACAGCAATGTATGGTTGCCTCTCACATGGCCCTCACTGGGGACTTGGCCTGCAACCCAGGCATGTGCCCTTATGGGGAATCAAACTGGGACCCTCTGGTTCCCAGCCCATGCTCAATCCACTGAGCTACACCAGCCAGGGCCAGAGCCAGATTTTAAACTCTACCTTAGCTGGACCCTTTAAAGTCACTTACAGAAATATTGTATTTGACAGCTTCTAGAATCTATCTTGTATATGCTGAAAAGCGAGATAAAATTTTCCTATTAATTGCTTTCTGTTGCCTTTTCTTTTTTATACATTTAAAAAAATTATTTGAATTTGAAATCTGGAATGTACATGATATGGTCCATGGGATTTAAATATGTATATATATTTTTAAACATTTTATTTATTTATTTATTTATAGGCAGAAGGGAAGGGAGGGAGAAAAAGAGGGAGAGAAACATCAATGTGCAGTTGCCTCTCACGTGGCCCCCACTGGGGACCTGGCCTGCAACCCAGGCCTGTGCCCTGACTGGGAATTGAACTGGCGACCCTTTGGTTTGCAGCCCGAGCTCAATCCATTGAGCTACACCAGCCAGAGCTAAATATTTTTAAAATGGTCAAATGCTCACTTATCTCTTTCTTTTCTCTTGGACTTCAAGATTTGGGTGGAGGTGGAAGAGAGTATAAGGGGGATAAATGGTAATGGAAAAAATAAAATAAATAAAGATTTATTTTACTTTAAAATAAAGTCATTGCTTTAACTACTTTACCTGAAAAGGGCCTGGAGATTGAAGAAAAACATATTAATATATCAAACATATAATAGAATAAATAAAGAGTTATTTTATTTTTTAAGAAAATAAAACAAAACTGAAATTGGAATTACTCTGTTATTTCCTCAGGTTTCTGTTCACATATGGTATCTGGCTTTTGTTGTTCTTCCTGCTTTTTGAATTTATCTTTAGGTTTTAGATATATTTAAATCCTTGATTTTTGTTGTCATTTCCCCCCCTACAAAGCTCAGTTTATTTTGGTTGGTAGCATTTTTTCCTTAAAGTTGTTGAAGTATTATTCAAAAAGTACACATTTAGTAGAGAGTTCCTCCCGGAAATATTTTTGTTTCTTAAAACTTGTCCTGATCCTCCGTACCTCACAGTATCTTTCTTCTTCATTACCATAACTTTAGATGATATAGTCAGAGTTTACTGTTTTAACAACCTAGTCACTTCAACCATCTGTTCCATTAGAATTCATGACCTTGGGATTGTCTTTGTCTTCTCCCTGGCTTTTCTTGTATTTAGGGTTTACATAACCATGTGCACGTTTTCCTTCTTTGGAGACTGCAATACGAACACTATGGTAAATTGGTCACTTTCCTCGTGTTTTAAAGTAGAATCAGGTCATGGGGAGAGCTTGGTTTCTTTCAGACAGTTATGAGTCTCTTTTTTCTACATTACTTACTACGTGAACTCAAGCAATTTTCTTAACCTCTTGAACTTTCCATTTCCTCATGTACCAAGTGAAGAAGGAATTTTCAGGAATTGTTATGAATATTAAGTGAGGAAAATCTATGTGGAAATTTCTTTAACATAGTAGGAATTAATTATAGTACTTCTTTTCCACTTTAATTCTCCTTGTCACTCAAAATAAACCCCAGAGTCAGAATAACTTTTGTTTTTCTCTTTTTTTCTTAAGACATGAAGTTGTGGTAAAATGTGTATCACAGAGTAAACTATGACTTGTTTAATTGAATATGCCCCTTAGGAGGAAACCTGAAATGGTATGTTGGAAGATTGAAAGAAATGACGGGAAACACAGGGCAGATTATAAAGGGACGGTGTCACTGTGGAGGTCTTCCTTGTCTGGGCGTTTGTGTGACTTCCCATGGGCGTCATCCCATCTTTACACACAGACCAAGCGACAAGTATGAGTTTCACACCAAGCGTAGATGTGGTAGATAGGTTAAGATCTCTCTCTCTCTCTCTCTTTTCTTTTTAAACTTAAAAAAATGCATAACATAAAATTTAACATTTAGCTGTGTTCAAGTGTACAATTAAGTGGCATTAAGTACATCTCCTTGGCTGTGCAGCCACCGCCACAGTTTGGCTCCAGAATGTTTTCATTGTCCCCAACAGAAACTTGGTCCCCATTAAACAGTAAGTCCATATTTGCTCCTTCCTCCAGCCCCTGGCGACCTCCTTGCTACTTTTTGTCTCTTTGAGTTTGACTGTTATGCCTTTTTATACATGGATTATTTCAAGGTTCGTTCGTGTGGTAGCATTTACCAGAGTTTCATTGTTTTGTATGGCTGAATAATATTCCATTACATGAATATATCACATTTTGTTTATCCATTTGTTTGTTGATGGACAGGTTTTTTAGCAATCTTTTAAAGTGCTCTGGTTTATAGAACAAGGCTTATTTAAATATTGTGCACATACACAAAATTATAGGGAAAATGCTTATCAATATGAAACTCATAATTGGTAGCCTGTCAATTTTTTGAAATCTCTTAATGTATCTACATATTTTGATTTAAAAAAATTTTTATTGTATTTTTCCCATTACCATTTAGTCCCTGTGTACCCCGTGCCCCCCAGCAATCACCACACCATTTTCCATGTCCATGAGTCCTTTTTCCTTTTTTGCTCCATCCCTCTACCCTCTAACCTCCCCCCGACCCCAGCTGTCATCCTGCTCTCCGTCTACGAGTCTGGCCCCATTTTCCTTGTTAGTGCAGTTTGTTCATTAGATTCCACATCAAGTGAAACCATATAGTATTTGTCTTTCTCTGACTGGCTTATTTCACTCAGCATAATTTTCTGCATATTTTGATATGACAGTAATCCATGTTTACTTACTAAAGGATATCTAAAAATCTGAAAACAGGAAAAACTTATTTTAAAATAATATGTTAGTTATAGGTATAAGTAATATGCTCAATGTGTTTTTATTCAACCTCCGGACACATTTTCAGCTGAAATAACTAAATTTAAAGTAATAGATTAAATTGATTTTAGACTTTATGGGTGCTCTGTATTGTACTATTTTCAAATTCTTAACTGTGTTCATTGCTTTAACTCCTTTACCTGAAAGGGGTCTGGAGATTGAAGAAAAACATATTAATGCTATTATTTAAAAACACATCAGACATACTGTTTAAAAATATGTTTATCTTGTGTTTCTAGGCTTTTTGGTCACCCTGTCATTATGTTCTGCTTTTTTAAAAATCACATAGCATTGTTTCATGCTTGTTTTTTTTCAAACAATATATTATTCTAGGTGTTTATTTTTTTAAAATTCTGGATTATTTTGGTTATGTGTATTTTCATATCCTTAGGCAAAATTTGTATTTTCAATTTTTATGGAGCTATAAGCATATTTATATAAATTATTTTTCTTGAGGTCATTTCTCTAGGATATAATCCCTGAAATTAACTTAGCAAGTTGAAGATATGGCCAATTTAATAGCTTTGATATATTGGTAATTTACCTCTTTATGCACTGAAATAATAAGATATGCTCCATAAACCACATTAATTTTGGATGTTTAAGGAATATTTTCTGCACATTAAAATACATTAATTACAATTTTAAAATATTACCTGCAAAAGTGTGTGTGTGTGTGTGTGTGTGTGTGTGTGTAGGGTATACATATTGACCTAAAAAAAAAAGAAAAAGGAAAGAAAAATGTACCTAATTTTATATGTTTGGGTTCTGTCTTCATCTTGCATTTAGGTTTTGCAGTTTTTCCCTTCTGCAATATAACCAAACATTACAAACTCTAAAGTCACTTAACACCTAACTTCTTTAGTTCATACCTTCTCTAGAGGTTAAGAGTTGAGTTAAGTCCTTGCTTGCAGCTCTATGCTGTTCTACACACACACACATTATCCATGAATACACACAATATAAGAATTGCACTCAGGTTTTAAAAGCTTCTTCCAGGGGGAAGGTGTTCAAGTGAAAGTGCTTCAGTAAGCTTTTACCGTCCATCCTCACCAGTGAGAAGTGGTAACTTAGAATTTTCTCTAGCTCTTCAGAGTACTCAGTGCAGGATTGGAACGGGTAAGTGGCATTCTCTAAGCCGAGCTCCTCAGATGCTAAATGAGGTTTCTGAGCAAGTCTTTATTCATTTGTGTGCTTTATTATTACAGTTGTCATTCCTTTTATTGTGAGGAGAGGAAGAAAGAATTGCACTGTTTTTTCTTATAATTCCATTGGAGAAATGAAGAAAAACTAATTTCCCCCTAATTTAAATAATCCTTTGTGGCAAACTGGTTAAGAAATGCATAAAAGGTTTCAAGCTATTCTGAAAATTAAGATATTATTTCATCTCTCTTATTTTTCCTGTATTCTTCAGTTTACTCCCCTACTCCCAACATACTCAATGAGGGTAAAGTAAAAAATGCGGAGAGCTTGCGTTCAAAAGGTTTCAATCTCTTGCAGTATAAGACTAGACTCTGTATCCTTGAATTCTATAAATATTATTGGACACAATTTCACATATTTTTCTAGCTGCCGGGGATGTAGTAATAGCGAGAGCTGTTGCTATTGTGATGCTTACATTTTAGTCAGAGGAAAGACAGACAACAAACCAGTAAACAAATAAATATGTTGCTATGTGCTTTCAAGAAAACGAAACAGTATGTTATAATAGTGAATGTAGGTACTGTTCTAGATTGACCAATTAAGGAAGGCGTCTTTAAGGAAGTAACTTTTGAGCTGACGTCTAGATCTGAATGAGAGCCCTATAAAAATCTAGGGGGAGGGTATTCCAGGCAGAGGGGAAAGCTAGGTAAAGACCCTAAAGTAAAAATGACCTTGGCGTGTTAAGAGAACAGGAAGAAGGCTCAAGCGACTGAAAACTGGTAAGTGAATGAATTGCTGGAAGGGGCTAGCTCATGTAAGATCTTATAATACGTGGGATTTTAGATTTTATTCTATGTGAAAAGGGAAATTATTGGAGAGCATTAATTAGAGGCACAATGTGATTTTATTTATTAGTAGAAAGGGAGAGCCTTATATAATGCAAACATTTAACATTGGGAGAGAAAATTTGATACTTATTTAACAAGGAGACTTGGGTAGTGAGTTCTTTTCCTCATGAAAAACAGTTTCCTCATCTATAAAGATGAGGATGATACTGTTTGCCTACCTTCCAGGGTTGTCAAGAATTTTATAATTGGAAAAAATCCTAGTAAATCTCTAAGCTAAGTAAATCCTCATAAGGAAACTGAGGCTCACCAGGTTAAGCAACTTGTTCATCTTCAGATAGCAGGGACAGAGTTAGTGGTAGGCACTGTTATATTGTTTTCATCTTGTTTCCCTAAATGCCACACTGCATATCCAGCATGTCAAGTGAAGCTGGCAATAGAATGAAAAAGGATTTTGTAAACGTCCAAATACCGTACATAATAACATGAGACATAGTTGTTTTCAGGAAACTTTACCCTGAGAAGGCAGAGCTGTCGTAGGAGATGGATTATTTAGGAAGGAGTTTCTAGTAAACAAGTTGTGCTGGTTATTCTAACGCTTCAACCACGTGTCTCCAGTGCAAACTAGGATTGAAATCCAGTGAAGAGAAAATAGAAGTTATTGTGAAAATGGCAAAGAGCACAACAGATTTTGTTCTATTTCTGTTACGGACTGCATATTTGTGACCCTCTAAAATTCATGTATTGAATCCCCAATCCCCAATGTGTTGGCATTTGGAGATGGGCCCTTGGGATGTAGATCACGAGGGTGGGGCACTCATGATGGAATTAGTGCTCTTATAGGAAGAGAAATGAGAGAGTTTGCGTTTCTCTCTGTTCTCTAGCACAGGAGCAGATACAATGAGAAGACAGCTATCTGCAAACCTGAAAGCAAGTTCTCACCAGACATCAGATCTACCAGATCTACCGGCGCCTTGATCTTGGACCTCCCAGGCTCCAGACTGTGAGAAATAAATGTCCATTGTTTTAGTCACCCAGTTTGTGGTAATTTGTCATAGCAGCCCAAGCTAAGACATTCTCCTTCAGTGTCTTTACTGGGAGTTCAAAGAGGCTTTATGCTCTTCTTGACATGAGAAGAGAAACTCTTTAATCATTTAACTATGCCAGCAAAAGTTTCCAAGTAGGGAAAGGAAGCTATAGTCTAGAGACACGGTTAAGAGCACTACCCTAGCATTCTTACTTTTTAGTAACCATCTTCCTGGAGTGGAATAAAAAGGAATCACAATGGGACATCTAGAGGGTTGAAATCTCACTGCTTTCTTAGTAGCTTCTGGATAAAAAAGAGTATTTTCTTCTAAAGGTATTCAACTAAGTAAGCTGTCAATAGAAAATACTGATATGTTTAAATGAACAAAAATGTATATATTTGGCTCAAAATGAGGAAGTTTAAAAATACTTTTTCCTGAAACTTAAAGAAGAAAATAATTTTCTTTGATTTTTAAAAAACTTCTAGAGGAGGTTTTAGAGATGGCCTGAAGGAAGCCCAGGGATACCCTGCCAGCTTGCGTCTCCCTCTTCTAGCCCAGGTTTTAGGATATCTGACCTTGGGTATAATGAAAAACAAAATATATTAGCTTTAATACACATTTTTAGTCATACATCATCGTGTTCTGTAGCCACATCAAAACCCCAAGGAAGTAACGAATACTGGAATTTAATGTTATAATAAAAGCTGAAGTTGTCATTGTGACTTGTTTCATCAAAGAGGATGTACGGTGTCTTAGCTGGCTGAGTGTGTGTGCTTCTCAGCACCTCCTGGGGTCTCACACTGTTTTCAGGTCTAGTGAGAGTGCCGGTTAAAGAGAGAGACGAGACACAGCGAGATGGACTCTATCAGTAGAAGACCTTGGCTTCTAAGTCCAAGTCCTACCCCTAAATTACTGTGAAATGACATATCTCACTGCCTCCTTTGAGCCTCTATTCCTCCAAAGGAGAGAAGTTCACAGAAGGGGAAGAGGAATCAAGTTCGTTGAATTTGAGGACACGATGTTCTGTATGATGGCTACTGCCGGCAGATTATCTCAAAGCATTGGTGCAGGAAGGAGGCGTTAGGCAAATGCTCAGTCAGGAAATGATCATAAGAAAAGTTATGGTCTTTTTCTTTAACATCTATCAGATCAAACTGCAACTCAGTGGAAACTAAACCAAGCAAGTAACCGAACAAAAACACTAAAAAACAAGGTTGCTGGGAAATAGGAGGAACTGGAAACAACTTAAATACTTTATTAGTTTTCTATTTTCTTTCACAAGGGATTTGCAGTGACTTCAGGGAATTAGAATAAGTACAGAGAAGATCTGGGCGATTATTTCATTAATTATGCATACAGTATTTGCTGGACACACAGAGTTTTCAGTTATCGATACCCATGAAGCTACCACATACATTTATACTTGCCCACGACACGTAACCAGGAGGTTTTGCTACCCGTTAAAGCACATATGAATGCCTTTGAATATTCATTCACACTCTAAAACATATACAAACACTGAGGTTCTTATTTTACTTTCATGGTCTTCCACTAATTTTTTGGTCTTCAGACGTAGAGTGTTAGCTTCTCGCTTATGAACAAACAATACCCCTCACATTAACATCACATCGGAGGAAATTAAACATCACAACAAAACTCTGTAACAAAATCCAAGGCGATCATTTGTTGCAAAATATATTCATTACACTAACACTAAATCCTACAACAAAATTGATCTTCTGGGATTTATCCTTTATCTTATTTCATTCATAGAGGCAATTCCCTTATGATATAAACTCTATTTCAACGTCTGACTCTACAGAGGAAAGAATCTTTTTTCTGTTCTAATAGATAGCCTGGGCCATAAAGGTTGTAAGCAACTTAACTTTACCTTAGGCTGTTTCCTTAAGATCTGTTTTGTTTTCCTTGTCTTACGTAAGTTTGATGAGGACTTAGAAAATGGGAGTTTGGTAGAAAAAGAAAATAAATTTGCTATAGGCTTAATAATAGTTTCTGTATTAAATGATAATGAAAGAGGTGACTGCTTCCCCAGCAGTATTTAGCTTATTTTCTTTCAAAGTTATCTGAATACCTACCAGGTGCTCCATCCAATCGAGGAGGAAACTGCAAGAGAAGGTAGAAGTGTAATATTTATCTTATCTGTTATATTAAGAATTTGATTACAGACATACAGGTCAATTCTAGGAAGTGATCCATTCTGCAAACAACAAATCTCTAGAATTAGAATTTAGAAGAGAGAATAGTTGATCTGAAGTACGTGGTTGTTTTAGTCAGCTTGGACTGTTATAACAAAGTACCATAGACTGGGTTGCTTAAACCACAGACATTTATGTTTCACAGTTCTCGAGGCTGGGAAGTTCAAGATCAAGGTGCTAGAAGATTCAGTTCCTGGTGAGAGAACCTTCTTAATGGCTTGTAGCAGCCACCTTCTCATTTTGTCCTCACATGGTAGAGGGAGCCTGAGCTCTGGCCTCTTCATATAAAGACACTGATTCCTTCCTTAGTGAGGGCCTGCCCTAATGACTTCATCTAGACTTAATTAGCTCCGGAAGGCCCCATACCCAAATTCCGTCAAAGTGGAGGTTGGAGCTTGAACATAAAATCTGGGGGGACACAAACATTCAGTCCATATGATGATGATAGAGAGGGTGTAAGGAATAAATGTTTGGCCGTGACACTGGGTCTCTTCTTTGTTTTTTGCATCTTTCTTGCTTTTTTCATCTTCAATCTCTCTCTTAGAACCTGCTCAAAAGTTTCTTGGATAAAGACTTTTACTGGATTGGTCTGAGGGACAATTCTGGCTGGAAGTGGGAAGATGGATCAGTCTTAAACTTTTCAAGGTAAGAGGCTTCAAAGGAGAGAGAGAGAGATTGATTATGTGAACTAGATCACAAATAGTAGATGAAGAAGATAGGAAAGGAAATAGGGAGCAGGGAAGGAAATGAACAGTGAATAAGGACAAAAAATTACTTTAAAATTTTTTTATTTATTTATTTTTAGAGAGAGGGGCAGGGAAGGAGAAAGAAAGGGAGAAAAACACTGATGTGCAGTTGCCTGTCACAGGCCTCTCTCTGGTCACCTGGTGTGCAACCCAGGCACGTGCCCTGACTGAGAATCAAACCAGTGACCCTTTGGTTTGCAGGCCTTTGCTCAATCCACTGAGCTACACCAGCCAGGGCAAAAGATGACATTTTAAAGAGAGGCTAATGAGCATTTTTTTATTCTGCTGTGTTTTGGTTGCTAAGAGAAATGGATCTGAATAGGGAGAATTTGCTTATTTTTTATTCTTTTATGCCTTCCAACTCCTTTACTTTGTATGTCACCTTGATTGATTTTTCTGATTTCTTACAGGATTCTTTCAAACAGCTTGGTACAGAAGTGTGGTACCATTGGCAAAGATGGTCTCCAGGCCTCTAGTTGTGAAGTTCCTTTACAATGGGCCTGCAAGAAGGTCAGACTTTGATAGGTTGTCAGATCTGTCACTAAAAAGAGGGAGCCACCTCTGTATATTTAGTGAATGCTGAACCTTCTAGGATATGCCACTAGATGTAAGATTAATGCAGCTTCCTGGGATTAATGGGTTATTGTTGTGTGCTCTTTGAGAGTACTTAGATATTGTCTTAACAACTGCATAAACTTTGTTTTTAATATTTCTCATTCAAGTGACTAATGCTGTCTCCTTCATCTCCACCTCCACCATTTTATCAAAAGTTTATCTTTTCTATGTTATGTTCTGAGCTGATCTGATGAAATCTGTGCAAATATGTACTATAGCTAATGTTCTAGAGAGTTTGTATGTGTGCTAATGGGTTGACATGTTACTTTTCCCTGGTAATTTATTTTTATGTCAAGAGTGGCCTTTTGCAGATAAAGCTTTATTCTAAAGAATAATGCTAAAGAGGATGAGAGCAGGGTGGGGTTTTCTTCACACTTACTTAAAGACCCAGCCTTGACCTAATTTAGTTTTGTTGAGGATGCATAAACCAATATGTTACTATATTTTCCATGCTGGAAATGTATGATTTATATGTTAATTTACCACAGTGTTCTGTATGATAAGCCATTTTAATAGAAGAAAATTTATAGAAGCAGTTTAGGTGGTTGATCCTCGAATTATTTTATGCACAAGTGCCTCAAAATTGAGGAAAAAATTTATTATTTTTTCTTGGTAGGATTTAGACATAGATAAGCGAGAAGGTGCTGTTTAAAGATATAAAAGTGGGTAAGGAGGGAGACCACAATCCTGTACTGCTGATGACACTGTATTGTAATCTGTTTACTTGTCTTTCTCTTTATAGTTTTTTTAGGATGCGGACTCTATCTTATCCACCATTGTATCCCAAATACCTAAAATAGTGCTTGTATCAGTGAATATTAAATAAAGGAATTAATTTTAAAATAAAGAAGAATTTTCAAATTCTTATTCACTCTAGCCGGGTGGCTCAGTTGATTGGAGTGTTGTCCCGTACACCAAAAGTTGTGTGTTCAATCCCCGGTTGGGCACATATGGGAGGCAACCAATCGATGTTTATGTCTCTCTCTCTCCCCCTTCCTCTCTCAAAAATCAATAAAAAGCATATCCCTGGTTAAAATAAAAAAAAATTAAGTGTATTTTATTGATTATGCTATTACAGTTGTCCCAATTTTTTTCTCCCCTTTATCCCCCTCTGCCCTTCATCGCCCCTCCCTCCAGCATCCCCCCTCCTTAGTTCATGTCCAAGGGTTGTACATATAAGTTCTTTGGCTTCTCTATTTGCTATACTATTCTTAACCTCCCTCTGTCTATTATTTGCTTACCAATTATGCTTCTTATTCCCTGTACCTTTTCCCCCCATTCTCCCTTGCCCCATCCCCACTGATAATCCTTCATGTGATCTCCATTTATGTGATTTTGTTTCTGTTCCAGTTGTTTGCTTAGTTTTTGTTTTTTAGGTTCAGTTGTTGATAATTGTGAGTTTGTTGTCATATTACCGTTCATAGTTTTAATCTTCTTTTTCTTTGATAAATCCTTTAACATTTCATATAATGAGGGCTGGGTGATGATGAACTCCTTTAACTTGACCTTATCTGGGAAACACTTTATCTGTCCTTCCATTCTAAATGAGAGCTTTGCTGGATAGAGTAATCTTGGATGTAGTTCCTTGCCTTTCGTGACTTCGAATACTTCTTTCCAGCTCCTTCTTGCCTACAATGTTTCTTTTGAGAAATCAGCTGATAGTCTTATGGGCACTCCTTTGTAGGTAACTCTGTCCTTTCCTCTTGCTGCTTTTAAGATTCTCTCCTTATCTTTAATCTTGGGTAACTTAATTATTACGTGCCTTGGTGTGTTTCTTCTTGGATCCAACTTGTTTGGGACTCTCCGAGTGTCCTGGACTTGCATGTCTAGTTCCTTTGCCAGATTGGGGAAGTATTCCTTTATTATATGTTCAAATAAGTTTTCAGTTTCTTGTTCTTCCTTTTTTCCTTCTGGCACCACTATGATTGAGATGTTGGAATGTTTAAAGTTGTCCCAGAGGTTCCTAAGCCTCTTCGCATTTTTTTGAATTCTTGTTTCTTCATTCTGTTCCAGTTGGATGTTCATTTCTTCCTTTTGTTCCAAATCATTGATTTGAGTCTTGGTTTATTTCCCTGTATATTTCCCTTTCTTTTACTTTATATAGCCATCATTTCTTCCTTTATTTTGTGACCAGACTCAATAATTTCTGTGAGCATCCTGATTAACAGTGTTTTGAACTGTGCACCTGATAGGTTGTCTATCTCCTCATTGATTAGTTCTTTTTCTGGAGTTTTGATCTGTTGTTTCATTTGTGCCATATTTCTTTGCCTTGTACCTGTTACGTTATAAGAGGCAGAGCCTTAGGTATTTGCTGGGGTGGGGGCAACCCACTTTGTTGCGTTGTGGTGCTGTATGTTGGGGAGGGGTTAGAACAATGTCACTTGCTAGGTTGCTTGGTTCTCGACCCACTTTCTGTCATTTCCCTTGCTTCCCACAGCAGATTATGCCCTTTCAGGTGCTGATTCCCAGGTGGGTGGTTTTGTGTACATGCTAAGATCCTGTGGGTCCCTCCAATAAACTCTCCTGTGAGGCTGGAAGTTTCTCCCACCACCTCAACTCCCACAGGTTTTTACAGCCAGAGGTTTTGAGGCTTTATTTCCCCACACTGGAACCCTGGGTTACATGGTCTGTCTCATTCCTCAGTTGTTTCTCCCAGCTTATCTGCACTTGAATGTAGGATATCCCAGTTCATCAGCTGCCACCTTGCTGTGTGCCCTCTCCGCCCTGGCTTCCTTCCTCCACCTGTCCTACCTATCTGGATGAATGTTTCTTCTTCAACTCGTTGGTTATTGGATTTCCATGCAGTTTGATTTTTTGGTGGTTCTGGTTTAAAAACAAAAATCAATTCAACCAAAAACCAATTTTTTTGGTTGTGAGAGGAAGTGAAGTGTATCTGCCTACACCTCCATCTTGGCCAGGACTGTATTATCAAATTTAAAAAAAAATTTAAAAATTCTAACTCTAGTTGTTTCTGTTAGTGCATGAATTAATTAGAGGGATTAAGGGCAAGAAACACAATACAGTCAAACCTCAGTTCTTGAATGCCTCCCATCGCAGACATTTTGGTTCTCAATCAAGTTGCTCACAGAGAAAATGTCTCAGTTGTGGATCAAAACTTCGGTTCTCGACCTGACAACTCTTTCATGCTGATACCTGTATGATCAGTCACATGTCTCTCAGATGACAAACAAAAGACATTCAATTTTTGAACAAATTTTTTCTCAAACAGCATTCCGGAATGAATTAAGTTGGAGAGCCGAGGTTCCACTGTCTATCCTAATCTTCCCTAGCTCCACCCACGTGAGCAACCATTCAATAGCTGAGTCTACAAAGGCAAAGGGTCAGTTTAATCCAGCTATAATATTCATAGAAGGAAGTAGTAGAAACTAACTCCCATCTCCTTATGAACTCTTACCTTTAGTTCTGGGGCCAAGGGGTATCTCTTGGTTATGGACATGATGGTAGTGACTCTCACCTGGTTAAGGATGTAATGATAGTGATTCCACTTGGACCACGGCTTGTAGGCTACTGGGTGCACAATCTCCTTTACTTATTTAAAGAGAAATAAATGCATACAGTAGCCTCCTAAATTCTCCTCTGAGCAGACAGTATATGTGCAACTCTTCTCTGTGACTAGGCTCAGTCCTCTTGTAAGCTGTTTTACCACCTGTCATCAGAATCAGATCAAGTTCTTCACTGCTTTGATTCTTAAAGGATGTGACATTAGACATAGCTTGCTTCCTAGTAATTTATTTCTTTTTTAGATTTATTTATTGGGGGTTAAGATCAGTGATTGACTCAATCCCTTTACCTTTGCCTCATGGCAGAAAGTTTGGCTAAACTGAAAACTAAACTTTTTCTATCTGCCCTTGCACTCCACAGCAAACCCCTTTGGTGAACATTATACCCTAAACTTATTTAGGACGTGCAGTGTATGGAATAAGACATATATTAAAAATAACAGAAAAGCATAACAAAATGAGAATGAAGAAAATCCAGAGAGGGAAAAACCTCCTTGGAGCTTACAGCTATGTGGTATCTGAGGGCTCAGCAGGAAAAGTGAAAATAATACGATTGTTTAAGTCTTGTGATGTGGCAAATCCTTGGCCTCTTATCCATTTTGTTTTTGCTATTTTATTGTACTCTAATCAACAACATCTGGACCTCAGGTACAGTGACTGGGGTGAATCGGACTCCTCAGTTCATGGGGTCACTGTCTTTATGATCCACGTATGTGTCTCCCTGATGCTTATTTTTTCTTCCTCTTCTTTCTGTTTCCCTACTTCCATTGCCCTTCCCTCTACAGCAGGGATGTCAAACTCATTTTCACAGGGGCCCACATCAGCCTCGCGGCTGCCTTCAAAGGGCTGAAATAGTTTTAGGACGGTATAAATGTAACTACTCTTTAATTGTGAAGGAGTTGAAATTACATTCAGCCCTTTGAAGGCAACCACAAGGCTGATGTGGCCCCTGGTAAAAGTGAGTTTGACATCTCTGCTCTACAGGAACATACTTTGATGTTTGATATATAACTTGAGTTTGTTTATATCCTTGTAATATAAGTAGTTTTCTTCTTTATTTGTTTCATATTTAATTAAATGCTTTTCCTATATATCTCACTGTTTTACTTTTTCTACTAGCATTACGTTTTTGAGATCTGTCCATGTTGTACTATGTATATATACTCATTCTTTTAGCTGCTGTATAGTCTCTGTTCTATATATCCATTCTCTTAATGATGGACACCTAGTTTGCCTTTGTTTCCTGCTATCATAAACAATGATGGATGAATATTACCTCATGTATTCCTACTTCCAAGCCTTTCCCATCTCAGGAAATGGCCCTACCATCCACTCAGTTGTTCAGATTCCAAACTGAAGAATGTTCTGATATCTCTGTTTTGAAGTCACTATATCAACCGTTTTTCTCATTTCTACTGCCCAAATATATTCTAAAGCTCACCACTTCTCTCCATCTTCACTTTTAACTCTAGTCCAAGCCACTGTTGTTCACCTAGCTTATTGTGATAACTTCTTTTGTTACCCACCCCCTTTTAAAAAGTTTTACTCAGGTGCGATTGATGTGCAGTGAACTGAATATATTTATAGAATACAATTTGTTAAGTTTTTACATATGCATGTATGTCACCTGTGACTCAGTCACCACTATGAAGATAGTTAATGTATCAGTTCTTCTGAAAAGACTTTTTATGCATTCGGTAATTCTTCTCTCTTTCTCTTCCCTATCGCTCAATACTCCCCCCACTCCCAGGAAACCTCCGATTTACTTTCTGTCATTGGAGTAGATAGCATCTTCTAGAGTTTTAGAGTACATAGTTTTACAGAGTCATTATGAGCATCATTGTTTTGAGATTCATCCATGTTGTGTGCATCAATAGCTTATTCTTTTTTATTGCTAATATTCCATTATATGGATATGTCACAATTTGTTTACCCATTCACTTTTTGATGGACATCTAGGTTGTTTCCAGTTTTTGCCTACTAAAAATAAAGTTGTTATGAACATTTGAGTACAAACCTTTGTATGGGCATAGGTTTTCTTTTCTCTTGAGTAAATACTTAGGAGGTAAAATGGCAGGATCATATGGTAGTTGTATGTTTAACTTTATAAGAAACTACCAAGCTCTTTTCTAAAGTGATTGTACCATTTTATATTCCAACCAGAAGTGTGTGAGAGTTCCATTTCCTTCACATCCTCAACAACACTTGGTATAGTGAGACTTTTTAGTTTCAGCCATTCTTGTAGGCACATAGTGATATCTCATTGTGGTTTTAATTACCATTTCCTTAATGATGAATGATGTTGAGCATCTTTTCATGTGCTTATATGCCATCTATGTATTTTTCTTTGATGAAAGATTGTTAAAATATTTTGCCCATTTATTTGTTTGCTTGTTTGAATTTTCAGTGTTCTTTATATATTCTGGATACAAGTTCTTATCAGATATACACGTTGAAAATATTTTTCCCAGTCTGTGGCTTGTCCTTTTGTTCTCTTAACAGTGTGTTTCAAAGAACAGAAATTGTTAATTTTTATGAAGTCTAGTTTATCAATCTTTGTATTATAGCTTGTACTTTTCTGTATATTACCTAAGAAATCCTTGCTTAGTCCAAGGTCACAAATATTGCCTTTGTTTTTTTCTAGATATTTACAGTTTTAGGTCTTTGATCTACTTTGATCTAACTTTTATATATGGCATGAGATATGGTTTGAAATCATTTTTTTCTTACAAATGTCTAATTGTTCCAGCACCATTTATGGATATAACTACCTTCTCTTCATTGAATTTCCCTATAAGCTTTGTTGAAAGTTAATAATAATATATTTGTAGGTCTATTTATGCATTTTCTCTTTTATTTATTTATGTGGCCTATCCTTTCACTTCTACCTCACTGCTTTATAGCGAGTCTTGAAATCCAGTAGCCTAGTCCTCCAAGTTTGTTTTTATTTTTAAAAATTGTTTTAGCTGTTCTAGGTCTATAGGGGACCAGTCTGTGTGGCAATGGTGAATGTAGCTCAGCCCTGGTTCAGAAAACTGACAGGGGCAAGGTGGCACACAGGAGCTAGGCCTACAGATTGGCTTTCCCATGGGGAACCAGTTCTACATTATATTTAGGTTGCTTTGAGGCTTGTTTTGCTAAAACTCTCTCACCCTGAATTAAGGCAGCAAATATTTAATGCATATCTTTGAAGTAGCTTCCTAAAGTCCATGCTAAACCTCCCAAGGATGTAGTGTAACCAGTTCAACTACTTTTTCCCTTGCATTTGCAACATCCTTTTCTTTGTTATCTGTAAGAAGTAATCAGCAATATCTCTTTCTTTGTTTTATGTAAAAGATAATCACCTAAAGCAAACCTGTTCATAGTGAATGAGGACCTTCCTTGATATAATGAAACCAGAAAAGCAATAAAAGCCTGTCCAGGCAAGGGTTGGGGCGCTCTCTCACTCAGAGAGTGGCCATGCCATCCCTTTTCTCCACAGGACTTCTGTAGTCTGTGTGAATTTGTTTGTCATATCCACAACACTGCAGACACCACTGGCAGGAGTCCATGTCATAGGTCCTATGATTTGTTTCTGTATATTTTAGATAAATATTTATATGTTATTTTGTACATTTATGAATATAACTGTGGGAATTTCTAGGTCAGTGGGTACTTTCAAATAGGCCCACTAATTTAAGCTCTCCAGCAATATATCACTTTAAGTGCCTATTTCTCTGACTCTCACCAAGCAAAGGTGAAGTAGCAGTGCTTTCCACACGTGTGTAAACACGCAGTCCTGAGAATTTATGCGTTTTGAGCGCAGCTCCGTGTGATTCCCGTGTGGGTAAGTGTGGATCATGTCTGTGGAATGGGAACTCTCTAATGGGAATTTGGCAAAGATGTATCTTAAGAGATTCTGGCTTGCTGAGCCCTGTTTTATATATTATCCTGGTCCTGTCTGCCACCGGACCTGAATTAACATCCTAATGCTCTGCTAATGAGTAAACCTATCCCTGTTCTGCTTAATCCCATGAATAATCAATCCAATGTAAATATGTCCTAAAGCCTCTAATAAAAACCCCGGCTAAGCTACCCACGAGGCCTTTTCCTGAGATGGAGGAATTGGTCCTGTGGCTCCGGACTCTCTTCTCCCCGCGTGTCTCGGTATGAGATTCTTTCACGCATCGAGTTGCAGTCACCCACGGGTTTCAGCAGGGACGAAACCCCCATGACAGTGAAGTGAACCACAGGCTCCTGATGTTCATGAAGACTTCCCACACCTGGCTCTGTCCTCAGAGGGTAATGATGAGATTTTACTTCGGAGAAGGTCTGTCAGATTCTTCACATTGAATCAGCTAGAAGACAGATCCTTCCCTTGCTAGTTAGCAACACTCTTCTTTCATAGGAAACCTTTGACGATGATAACGTCTCCATTTCCATATTAATACTGAGATGGTGAAGGAAATAAAGGGGTAAAAAAATGATGTGATGAAAGCTAAGGAAGGAGTGATTTTCAAAGTGAAGGGAACATTCATCAATATAAATGCTAAATAGCTGTAATGAGAGAAGAGTATTCAGTAAAATTAACCATATAGAGGTCACTGTTCATCAGCTTTCATTGGTAGGCTGGTGACAGATGTGAAATCAATAGGAGGTAAGGAAGTGGAAAAAATGAGTTTAGAAGACTCTTTTAAGAATTTTGTTATAGCAGGAAGGAAAAAGATAATATCTAAATAGAGGGTTATATGCAGTGTCAATATATTTTCACATATATATGAGAAAATAGCTCATGTTTATAGCTTGAGGTAAAAGGTTCAGTTGAAAGGGAAAGATTAAAAATGCATGCAGGACCAGGATCCTCAAGGCAGTGGGTGAATATGAGACCCAAAGCACACATGGAGTAAATAACCTGGGGTAGAAAGAGTGTCTTTTTCCCCTGGAAGAGGGGAGGATGGGTAAAGATTCTGATATATTTGAAAGTAACAGGGAAGAAAATGTAGCCTGTTCTTTCCTGGTGAACTCCATTTTCTCAATGAAATAAAAGACAAAGCCACATGCTACGAATGAAAGAGGAAGTGATACATTTGGGATGTGTGAAGATCAGAATTTTGTAATTTTTAGAAAGGGAAATGAGAGACATCTGCTTAGAGACATGGCATTGCTGGTCAGCCTGGAGAGCTCAGATGAGGCAAGAGGCCTTTATATTTTTCGTGATTTCAGTCTGCGCAGTTGCATGATTATTGGCAGCAGCCCGTGTCAGATTAGTTGCAGTAAAAGGGAAGCCAAATGGTGGGAATGGTGATGGGTGGGTATTTTTTTCTTTAATAAGAAAGGCACTTAAAAAAAAGATTTTATTTGTTTATTTTTAGAGAGAGAGGAAGAGAGGGAGAAAGAAAGGGAGAGAAGCATCACTGTATGGTTGTGTTGGGGACCACTCTGTTCTGGTTTTGGAAATTGTAGCCCTGTGAGAGCAAGCTCTGAAAGGGGTTGGTAAGCCTCCTGGGAAAACCAGATAAAAACAGAGGTGGCAGGCATGATCTGACTCTAACACCAAGGGTTCCCATGGGAAACAGGCCTGAGATGTACATTTTGTCCTTTGAAGCCAGCTCTGCCCAGCGATAAGCCCTGTTGGTATAACCCAGATGGTTGAGTTCAAGGCATAAGGAGTGAAACTCTCTACTTCATGATATGCACCTTTACAACCATCTGGCATCTGCATGTCTTGCAGATCCCGACCTAAAAAGATTTCTGTGTTTCTTCAATTGTTATCTATAGTGTCAGTTTATGACTATAGCCTTTTGGACACTGATTGATAAGCTATGCACATATGCTGTATCCTCCTGCACTTCCCAACCCTAATAAAAGCCATGTCAGAGAAGGGCTTGGGGCATTCTCCATGAGAGGGAATCGCCACCCCCTTTCCTGTTGGGACAAGATTGTGCCCAGGATGACTCTTCATTCTTATCCATGGCAGCTGGGAGGACTCCACAGGACAAAGCTCCCCCACATGGTTGCCTCTCATGTGCCCCCACCCCCACCAGAGACCTGGCCTGCACCCAGGCATATGCCCTGACTGGGAATCAAACTGGTGACCCTTTGGTTTGAAGGCTGGTGCTCAATCCACTGAGCCATACCAGTCAGGGCAAGGAGGGTATTTTACAGGGTGGTTTCAGGGAAGAAAAAAGATGTCAGGAAATAGAATTATCCAGAAGGAGACAGAAACCCAGAAAGAAGAGGACCCTGAAGTGAGGAACATGCTGGATAGAAAAAGATTTGGGAGTGATAGTATAGGAGATGGGCATTTTTATTCATATAGCCTATTTCTCTATAATAGATTCCTAAAAGTGAGAGTCATAAGCTGAAATGTATGCTAAATTAAAAATGCTACCACAAGAGACATAAAGGAAAGAATGAACAAATGGGACTTCATCAAAATAAAAACTTCTGCACGACTACAGAAAACATCAGCAAAATGAAAAGGGAATCAACTGTATGGGAAAATATATTTGCCAATGATACCTTGGAGAAGGGTTTGATCTCCAAAATTTATAAAGAACTCACACAACTCCACTCCAGGAAGACAAACAATCCAATTAAAAAATGGGCAAAACAGTTGAACAGACACTTTTCCAAGGAGGACATATAGAAGGCCCAGAGACATATGAAAGGATGCTCAGCATCACTAGCCACCAGAGAGATGCAAATTAAAACCACAATGAGATACCACTTCACACCTGTCAGAATGGCCATCATAAACAAATCAACAAACAACAAGTGCTGGAGAGGTTGTAGAGAAAAGGGAACCCTCGTGCACTGTTGGCGGGAATGCAGACTGGTGCAGCCACTGTGGAAAACAATATGGAATTTCCTCAAAAAACTAAAAATGGAACTCCCTTTCACCTGGCAATTCCACTGCTGGGATTATATCTTAAGAATCCTGAAACACCAATTCAAGAGAACCTATGTACCCCAATGTTCATAGCAGCACAATTTATAATAGTCAAGTGCTGGAAGAAACCTAAGTGCCCATCAGTATATGAATAGATCAAAAAACAATGATACATTTACACAATGGAATTCTACGCAGCAGAAAGAAAGAAGGAACTCCTACCCCTCATGACAGCATAGATGGAACTGGAGAGCATTATGCTAAGTGAAATAATCCAGGAGGTGAAAGACAAATACAATATGCTTTCACCTACAAGTGGAACTTAATCAACAAAGCAAACAAGCAAGCAAAATATAACCAGAGACATTGAAATAAAGAACAAGCTGACAGTACCCAGAGGGGAGTGGGGAGAGGGATAATGGGGGAAAAAGGGGGACGGGTTGTCAAGGAACATGTATAAAGGACCCATGGACAAAGCCAAAGGGGCAGGATTGAGGGTGGGAGGTGGGGGTGGGTGGGGTGGGGGACAGTGGTAGGGGTTAAATGGAGACACCTGTACTTGAACAACAGCAACAACTATGATGAAAATGTCACCGGATGCTACCTGATTATTTTACAAAAAGATTGCAGCAATTTGACCACCACTAGCAATGGATAAGAATATTGGTCCTCCTCTGCTCCTCTCTCAGTTCCACATGTTCTCAATGTTTTAAATTTTGGCTTCTTATTATTACACAAGGGAGGGGAGAAATGGTATATCCCAGTTATAGTTTGTGTTTTCTTAACTTCTAGTGTGTTTGAATATCTTCTCAATTATCTGTATTTTTCTCTGAAGTACCTATTGTTGCAAGCACTTTCCCGCTATCATTTGTTTTTAGACATTATAGAGATTTTTTTCTTTCTATTCATACATTTTACGTTTTAAAGTCAATTCTCTCATCCCCTCCTCAATTGTGGATTCTGGTGTTCCCCATAGAATTTCCTACCTGGGATCATACACACATCTTCCATACTTTTTCTAATGTTTACATTGTTACTATTTTGTTTCACATTTTAATCGTGAATTCATTTTTGCTGTTTTGAGTGTAGGTCAAACTTGGAGTCGAGAAGATAACAGCTCTGGACCAGAGTCCTGGATGATTGTGAGGGAAGGAACAGGTGTGAGGATGACAGTGACAAGAAGGAACAGAGTCTAGGGTGGGCAGATGGCATAGGCTTCAGAGGAGCCTAAAATATATGACATAAAATTTATCATTTTAACCATTTTTAGGTGTACAATTCAGCGGCATTAATTATACTCATAACGTTTTGCAATCCTCACGACTATCTGTTTAAGGAATCATTTTTTATAGAAAGTTTTTAAAAGATTTTATTTTATTTTTAGACAGGTGAAGGGAGGGAGAAAGAGAAGGAAACAGCAATGTGTGGTTGCCTCTCGTGTGCCCCTACTGGGGACCCAACCCACAAGCCAGGCCTGTGACCTGACTGGGACTCAAACTGGTGACCCTTTGGTTCGCAGGCCAGCACTCAATCCACTGAGCCACACCAGCTGGGGTATTCAGGAGCCATTTTTATATGCTGGAGAAATAATGGTCTGAAATCAGCAAAAGGAACAACAAGAATGCAAGAGCACAGATGTAGACTTGCCTCTTCTCACCACTTCTACTTCCCTTTCCACTTTGTGGGAAATTTAGCAGCCACATATTGAGAGGACGTCATTTTTCAAAAATAGTTGGGTTAGGCGAATGTGATAACCACTACATTATGGAAAAAAAGTTGGGTTTCAATTAATGCGAAGAAGTGTGAAAATATTCTACACAACGGTAGTAACGTAGGGTAACCTGCTTTCAGTGTAAAAGGATTCCATGAGCACACCAGATAGGCTTTCCTGACGGGGCAGTGAGAGACTGGCCCAGAGAAGGCTCCGGACAAGAGCGTGGACAGGTAGCAAGGCCAGGCACGAGCGTTTCATGCTGATTCCGATCAGGCACTGCTTTTGGCCTGCTTGGTGTATACACCTGTTACTGCCAGCAATCAATTCTAAAGAAATGTTTGTACAAGTGCACAAAGATTTATGTACAAAGAACTTTGGTATACTTCTCCAATAGGAAAAGCAAGGAACAATTCAAATATCTATCAATATTGAAATAATTGAGTAAATTAATTCACCTTTTGCTTTCTTTCTTCTTTTTTATTTTTCCCTTGTGGAACAAACCTTTTAAAATGAAAATCTTTTGCCCTGGCTGGTGTGGCTCAGGGGATTGAGTGAAAGGTCACTGGTTTGATTCCCAGTCAGGGCAGATGCTTGGTTTGCGGGCCAGGTCCCTGGTTGGGGGCGTGAGAGAGGCAGCCAAGTGACAACCAATTGACAACTGATTGATGTATCTCTCACACGTTGATGGTTCTTTCCCTCTCTTTCTTCCTCCCTTCCCACTCTCTAAATAAATAAATAAATAAATAAATAAATAAATAAAATCTTTAAAATGAGAATGTTGTTATCCTTTACCTAACTAGAAAACAATAAAGACAAAAAAAAAAAAAAAGAATCCAATCTGCACCGTCCAACCAGACTCAAGCTGGAATGTCGGCGAGGAGTTCTTTGGGGCTGGCAGTGTCGTGAGAGCCTGCACGTGGGCTTTGGGCTTCTTCAGAGCTCCTTCCTGGGTGGAAGACTAGTCTGGTTTGGCCGCCACGGGATGGGAGCTGGACTGCAGTTGTAGTGTTCCATTTGTGCTTTGGTTATCTAATGCACCCTCTTTTCTTTTCTCCCCTCCTGCCCAATTGTTAGAATCTACTTTCAAAAGTTGCATTTCTGTTTTTTGCCCTTAAAAACAGGTTCTGTCTTCAAAAAGGTCACCTGTTTGGTTGCATGGCTATAGGGTCAGTGACTTCATTGCACACATTCCAAATTCTGTACTGGATATCAAGAACACTGTAAGGTTTTGGCCTATTTTAGCTAATGCAATGACCATGGTGACCTGGAGCTGCCCGCACCAATTAGGCCCCAAATGCTTACATACCCGACATTTCTCCACAGATTGGCTAGAATGTGCTCTGCAGATCTCTTTCTAGTAAAAGCCAGCACAAAGTACTTTTTTCTTAGTTCTTTCTGATTTTTGTGTAAGTAATTTTCTCTGACTGCAAGACCCTGCATGACTTGTAACCAACTATTCGCGTCTAAATGCTGCCTGCTATGACAGGAATAGAATGCTCACTTTCCTGAAACCAATTAGTTATACTGGTTCCTTGGATGGTCATATGTTATATATACTTTTTCTTACAAAGTGTTTTGTCCCCGCTTGAGAGCAGTGGAGATACAGTGGCAGGACCAGTGCCGGAGTCAATAGGACAAATCTGTGTTCCAATCCTTTTTTCTAATTATTGCTGTGTGACTTCAGGAAAAATGCTTAACTTCTCTGAGCCTAAGTTTAGCCCTACTACATGATCATTCTACATAATTTAGCCAGTCTCCTTACCCTCTGTGACATCTACCTGTTTTGTTCCTTGGAAACTCTTGTCATAGTCTGTGATTCTCTTCTTCATGGGTTGCTGCCTTAAAATTATTATTTGCTACGTTGTGAAGATGTGCATGCTCACAGTACAAAATTCAAAAGTTACAATGGGATATTCCAGTGAAAACAGAGTTTCTGCTCTCTCTTCTGATTGCCAGCCCACCCAGTCACATTCCTGGGGGAAAATACTGTTGATTTTTTGTGTTCTTTTCCAGACATAATCTATTCATAACACAAAACAGTTAGGTACATGAGCACACACACACATGCACACACTTAACTCAAGTCTGCACTGTTCTGAACTTTACTTTTCCCCCTCAGATAACAGTGCCCCTTGAATCTTTCTGTTTATATCCATTAGATCTGCCACATTCTTTTTACTGGATGAGTAGAATCCTAGCTTGTGGATTTAGGATTTATTTAGCTGGTCTTCTGTTAATGGAAGTTTAGATCACTTCCTCTCTTTTGTGTTTACAAACGATGCTGCAATATTGTATTTCCACGGGCATAATTTTGTGCTTTTTGAATATTTGTAGACATGTCAATTTGCTCTGCATTAATCTACAGATTTGCATTCTAATCAGCACTGTCCGATAGTTTCATTTTCTCTACATCTTTACCCATGCAGTTCTTCATCAAACGTTTTGATCTCTGCTATTTTTAGAGGTAAAATTTGTTTTCTCATTGTGATTTCAATTTGTATTTTTCTTATTAAGAATTATAGCAAGCATCTTTTCACATGCTTAAGAGCAGTTCGTATTTCCTTTCCTGCGAACTGACAATTCATAGCCTTAATCTTTTTTTTAAATGGGTGATTGCTCTTTTCCTAAATAATTCTTAAGAAAAAAGTTCTTTCTGCATTAAATAAATTAGCCGTTTGAGTGTGATACAAACTAAAAATACATTGTCTTAGTTTGTCATTTTTCTCTTAACTGTATTTGTGTACAATGATTCTTTTCCTAGTTAGAAATTTTGGATTTTTAAAAAAATTTTTTTTAAAGACTTTATTTATTTTATTTCTAGACAGAGGGGAAGGGAGAAAGAAGGAGAGGGAAACATCAATGTGTGGTTGCCTCTCGCACACCCACTGCTGGAGACCTGGTCCACAACCCAGGCATGTGCCCTGACTGGGAATTGAATTGGTGACCCTGTGGTTCACAGACCAGTGCTCAATCCACTGAGCCACACCAGCCAGAGTGAAATTTTGGATTTTTCATATCAAATTCATTATCTTTTATGAATTCTGGGTTTTATGTCACTTGAAATTCTTCATTCTTCATTCTAAAATTAAATTAGCTAAGGGGACATATAAAATAATTGACCTTAGTGAAAGGCATTGTCGTGGGGGTTTCGTCCCTGCTGAAACCCGTGGGTGACTGCAACTCGATGCGTGAAAGAATCTCATACCGAGACATGCGGGGAAAGAGAGTCCGGAGCCATGGGACCAATTCCTCCATCTCAGGAAAAGGCCTCGTGGGTAGCTTAGCCGGGGTTTTTATTAGAGGCTTTAGGACATATTTACATTGGATTGATTATTCATGGGATTAAGCAGAACAGGGATAGGTTTACTCATTAGCAGAGCATTAGGATGTAAATTCAGGTCCGGTGGCAGACAGGACCAGGGTAATATATTAAACAGGGCTCAACAAGCCAGAATCTCTTAAGATACATTTTTCCCAAATTCCCATTAGAGAATTCCTATTCCACAGACATGATCCACACTTGCCTACACGGGAATCACACAGAGCTGTGCTCAAAACGCATAAATTCTGGAACATGCGTGTTTACATGCATGTGGAAAGAATCCCCACAGGCATAATCACAGAAGCATCAGGAACTACTTGGAATTGGCATTGTTGTGGGAGGAACGGTGAAAACTGGTACATCTGCTGGTGAAACATTGAAATCAGTGCAGTGCTTACATCTACAAAGGCCCATCCGGGGGGCTTCAGGAGCCGTGCACAGCAATGGCAGGCTCGTGACTCATCAAGTATCCCTGGATTCAGAAGCAGAGCCACAAACACAAAACATCGTTGGGAGACTAAAACAGCCAGGGGATGCTCTTTAAAGATACAAAATTCTGGATAGAAGCTTTCGTGTGAATAACCAACTTTGTGAGAGTATAAAACTTAACCAGGGATGACAAGTAAGAGAATATGACACAGGCTTGACTTCTGGGGTCTCAAAATTTCGGCTGAGCCTGGTTGGTGTAGCTCAGTGGATTGAGCGTGGGCTGGGAACCAAGAGGTCCTGGTTTGATTCCCAGTCAGGGCACATGCCTGGCTTGCAGGCCAGGTCCCTAGTGGGGTCCATAAGAGAGACAACCACACATTGTTTCTCTCCCTCTCTTTCCCTTCCCCTCTCTCTAAAAATAAAATAAATAAAATCTTTTAAAAAATATTAAAAAAAAGCCCTGGCTGGTGTAGCTCAGCGGATTGAGCGCGGGCTGGGAACCAAAGGGTCGCTGGTTCGATTCCCAGTCAGGGCACATGCCTAGGTTGCAGACCAGGTCCCCAGTGAGGGCCACGTGAGAGGCAACCACACATTGCTGTTTCTCTCCCTCTCTGTCTCCTTCCCTTCCCCTCTCTCTAAAAATAAATAAAAATAAACTGATAAGAACAGATACTACACTTGATCTTAGCCAAAAGGCCGAGAAGCGATGTTTATTTATATTATACACACGCATAAAGCCAACGCTGCAACATTAAAAAAAAAATCTTAAAAAAATATGTAAATAAAAAAAATTTTCAGCTGAAAACCTAAAGCCGAAAATAGTAGGTAATGAGAAGTCTTATATTCCAAAGAGTGTCCTTATACATACTGCACGGGCCTTTCCAAGCTGATTTAGGGACAATTATCAATAACCCAAAGAAGGACAAAATAAAGAATGATGACAAATTCTGCGAAGGCATCTGTGGAAGACGAGCTGGCTGGGGTGTCCCCCGGTCCCCGCCAAGCCAATGGAGAGGTGAAGCCAGAGGGCCCCTGGGAGACTTGGGACACTGCTTGCTGGAGGTGGACCCAGAGTCTTACTCCCTGATTCTGTGCGGCTCCGCTATGGGACCTTGTGGATTTGAGGCTGACTGGAGAACAAGAGGGTGTGCTTCGGAGAACTTGACTTAAGTCCCCTATTGTGGAGGGCATAAAACGCTTTTTCCTGAATGTTGCTTAGGGAGGTCTAATCATGGGAAACTAGTAGAAATTGCCTCTAAAGATGGAGTAAGGGGGGGTAGCAGCAGTGAATGTTAGCTGCCTTTTCACTATTGCTGAATAGGAATATGAGCTCACCTCACCCCCAAAGCAGCAGAAGTTAGTGGGGTTTGAATGATCGACAAAGGGGTTCATCCAGCAACACTTCCTGCCAGGCGAGGAGATCCCAGAAGAAAGTCAGGTGTGAAATATTCCACCATAAATTGAGAGTTAAGGTACAGTTAAGAGGCCTGTAAGAGAGAACAACAACTGTATCAGGAAATGATGCCGTGTGGAAATTTCTTGGTTGTATCTGTGTGTGGGATCTCCTAAAACCCACAGAAGTACCACATGAGAGATAATTAGTATCAAATATTGTATCAGTCAGAGTTCAACAAGAGAAGCAGAATCAGTAGGCAATATATGTTATGAAATTTATTGCAAGGAGTTGGCTTATGCAATTGTGGAGTTCACTAGGCAAGTCCCAAATCCAGAGGGCAGGCTGTCAGGAAGGGCAGGTTAGAACTCTCCAGCAGGGGCCGAAGCAGCTGTCCACAGGTGGAAGTGGTTTTCATCACGGAAGCAACAGCTTTGCTCTTCTGACCTTTCAACTGATTGAATCAACCCACCCACGTTTTCTATGATAATCTCCCTTACTTAAAGCCAACTGCTTATAGATTTTATTCACATCTTCAAAATACCTTTAAAGCAACATCTAGATTAGTGTTTGAATAACAGGATTGTTGCCTAGTCAAGTTGACACACAAAATAATGGCCAGATAACAACCATTGGTAGGCTTGGCTCTTTTCTTCTAATCCCCTATCTCCTGAGGATGGACGGCTGCCTTACTTCCCACCTGCTGGTCTCTGGAAACAAGAATCAGAATTAAGGGAACTTAGGAAGAAACTTTGAATTGGTTATAAGATTGACATTTTTTTTTGGAGTTTACAAATTTTATTTTACTTTATTTTTTTATGGTTTTCAATTACAATTGTCCCCATTTCCCCCCATTACTCTCCCCTGCCCTACCCATTCCCACTTCCCACATTCAGCCCACCCCCCCTACCCTGTTGTCTTTGTCCAGGTATCCTTTATACATGTTCCTTGACTTAGCCCTTCCCCTTCTTTCCCCCACTACCCTCTCTCCCCTCCCTTCTGATCACTGTCAGATTGTTCTTTATTTCCATGTCTCTGGTTCTATGTTGCTCACTTGTTCGTTTTGTTGATTAGATTCCACTTGTGGGTGAGATCATATGGTATTTGTCTTTCACCTCCTGGATTGTTTCATAGCATAATGCTCTCCAGTTCCATCCATGCTGTCACGATGGGTAGGAGTTCCTTCTTTCTTTCTTCTGTGTAGTATTCCATTGTGTAAATGTACCATTGTTTTTTGATCCACTCATTTACTGATGGGCACTTAGGTTGCTTCCAGCACTTGACTATTATAAATTGTGCTGCTATGAACATTGGGGTGCATAGGTTCTCTTGAATTGGTGTTTCAGGATTCTTAGGATATAATCCCAGCAGTGGAATTGCTGGGTCAAAAGGCAGTTGCACCTTTAGTTTTCTGAGGAAATTCTATACTGTTTTCTACAGTGGCTGTACCAGCCTGCCTTCCCACCAATAGTGCACTAGGGTTCCATTTTCTCCTCATTCTTACTAGCACTTGTTGTTTGTCAATTTGTTTATGATGGTCATTCTCACTGGTGGGAAGGGGTATCTCATTGAAAGAGGAGAGATTACAACTGATACCACATAAATACAAAGGATGGTAAGAAATTACTACCAACAATTATATGCCAAGAAATTTGAAAACCTGGGTGAAATGGACAAATTTCTAGAAACATATAAACTTCCAAAACTGAATCAAGAAGAAGCAGAAAGCCCGAACAGACCAATAACAGCCAGTGAAATTGAAGCAGTAATCAAAGAACTTCCAGCACATAAAATCCCTGGACTGGATGGTTTCACAGGAGAATTTTACAAAACACTTAAGGACGAAGCTAACTCCTATCCTTCTCAAGCTATTCCAAAAAATTCAAGATGAGGAAAGACTCCCAAACTCTTTTTTATGAGGCCAGCATCATCCTAATCCCAAAAGCAGATAAAGACACAACAAAGAGAGATTGGCATTTTGATTTGGACTGAGTTTTTCTGGTATCAGTTTGTACACACAGAAATTGAGAACTAACCAAATGGTCTTTTTTGGTTTCTCCACATGTATAACTTTCTGGTTTCTTTATTTAAATATTACGCATTTCCCCCCTACTACACTAACTGTTCTTCTGGTTCTTCTCTTTCCCTGAGTCATCACTTTAAGAACTGCTGTGTAATGATCTCATCACCGGATTTAACTGCCGTCTTGTGGTCAAAGCCAGTGATTGCAGGATAATGACAGTTGCCAAACACTCCTTCCAAGGCTGTTTCAGATGGTACTGAGTTAAAGACATTCTTTAGTCTTTTTCTAAATAGCCACTAAAGGGTAGAGTACCCTCTATTTAATCACTAGAGGAAAGAACATTTTTTTTATTACCTTGACTCTAGAAAAATTCATGCATTATTTGTACCTTAGATATGAATAGTTCATTTGTGGCTTGTCATTCCTTTGGTCACTACATTTTCAAGATAGAGATGTATGACCATTTGAATAGCAGGATTGCCGAGACACTGTATTCAAGGTCACTGCCAGTTATGCACACTAGTTTTAGGAGAGTGGCTGGGTGAGAAAGAAAAAAACACATTAACATTCGGTAACAAGGAAAGTGGACATATCAGTAGTAGGAGCCTCATTAGTGAAGAAAAGAGCAAAAGAAGATAAAACAGAAACATATCATATTCTTTTTTTTATTTTTTATTTATTTCTTTACATATTCTTAACAAAAAGGTGACATTTGATTACAGGAAATTAAACTTTCTGAAAAATAGGAGAGAAAGGAGAAAAATTAGGGTAGAATCAAGTGATAACCTTATCATTATGGAATGGTTCAGGATCACAGATACATAAATCTGAGTCCCAGACACAGTGCTGGTCCCCAGGTTATTTCTGTCTTTAAAGAATAACATGTGATTGAATTTTCCCCACCTTATTTGACAGACAAATGCTATGCTATCCATTTTTCTGTTTGCTTAAATGCCTCCCGTTTTAGAGTACCCACGCCAGGAAATCTTTCCTAGGTGTTCTGTAGGAAGCATTAGATTGGAAATCAGGAGATTTTTCACTATTTGACGGTTTTGGATCTACAAAAATGATACTTTTGTATGGTTCAACCTAAATATTTATTGTCCTGTCATTAAATAGCCATGATGTGTTTAGAATGTCAGCTAGCTTTTCTGTTCTGTGCCTGCCTCCCATGCTCACCTCTGGTACTCAGTATTCCTAAAAGTTACTTTCACGTGGAGTGAAACTCCTCTGAGTCACTTTCATACTCTGTGTTCTTGTACACAGCTTTGTGGTCTGTGACATCACGTGGCTGTTGGTGATGCAGCCTGTCTGTGGAGGGCCTCGCTGTTGTCTCTAGGATTGCTGGCCAAGCTGCCAACCACTGTGCAGGGCTCTATGCGAGCACTTTTTTGCTCTTACCAGAAGTTGTCAATTGAGGGTTTCAAATGACAATCAGAATTCCAATTCCAATTTCATATGTTATTAAATGATTCAGTGACTGAAATATTCAGTGACTGAAATGTTCAGAGATTAAAGTCATTCAATGGCATGTATCGGGACACTCAGAATATTTCCCAAACTGAAAGTCAGAGATGAAAGACTGAAAAAAAAAATACAACAGGATATCCAAGAACTATGGGACAATTACAAAAAGTGTAACATGCGTGTTATAAGAATACTGAAAGGAGAAGAAAGACAGAAAGGAACAGAAGAAGTACTTGAAGTAATAATGATGAAGAATTTTCCAGGTATTAACAGACGCTGAACCACAGATTCAGAAAGTTCAGAGCACACCAAGCAGGATAAATACCAAAAATGCAGAAAAAGCATTTGAATAAAATCCAACATCATGATCAAAACTCTCACCCAACTAGAAATACAGGAAAACTTCCTCCACTTGATGAAGAACATCTACAAAAAAAGCCTACAGCTAACATTATATGACTGGTGAGAGACTAGACATTTTCTCATAAAATATGGAACAAGACAAAGATATCCTCTCTTTAACCATTGCTATTCAGCATCGTCTTGAAAGTCCTAGTTAATGCAAATAAAATGCGTACCCAATCATGAAGAAGAAATAAAACTGCCTTCATTTACAAATTACATGATTGTCTATGTAGATAATCCAAAAGAATTGAATCTCAAGGGAAGTTTGAGGCAGGGTTCCTGGTTTTCTATAAAAAAAAAAATGGAAATGACAGAATTTGAGAAGAAAAAAAGCCAAATAAGAGACTAGGGTTTATGACTAAAATGGCTAAAAGATTCAAATGTATACTCGGACTAACACAGCTTGTCCAGGCTGTGCAGGAGGAGATCAGCAGATTCCTTGGGGACTTTGGAGGGAAGGTCTGTGTGGAGCACCAGGAGGGCTAGACACCAGGCCCACTTGTGTTTGTTCAAAGATTCCTGTCACCAAGAGTGACAAGGAGGCCACAGAGTGGAGGATCTAAAAGGGTCACGTGGACTACAGAGAGACGACGGCAGTAGGGTGGGAGGCAGCACCTCGATCCTGTATTAGGTAACCAGGTAGGAAAACCCCAGGACATCTGAGAAAAATTTCCTGTAGTCCAATGGTGCTGTGGTTTAGAGTCACAGTTATTTGTAGAAAACAAAGAGTGGATTATTTCTTATAGAATACACTGACTCTAAAAAACAAAATAGCAAAACAAAACAGCCTTACCCCTGCCCCCTCTTCAGCTAACTATTCCCAGGATTGTGAGTACTACTCTGCTGACAGGTGAGGACAATTTGTACTGGGTACCATATTTTGTTATCTTCTTTTAAGTTTCCACGATTATTTTATTCCTCTCATTCTCTCTTTCCTTTGACTAACTTTTTAAGTTTTTTACAAGTTAAAAAAAAAAGAAAGAAAGCAGCAGTACTTTTATTTTTAACTTTTGCTGCCACCCCATGGCTATCTTTCACTATTGCACACGAAAAGAGGGCATCTCAGAACTCCTGCTAAGTCATCAAAACAGGGACAAGTGTAGGGAAAGCACATTAAAAAAAATTGCACATCCAAAATGGTATTGCACCATAGTGCTTAGGATCTTAAACATGGATCTAGTACATACTGTCTGTGTCTCTTATGTATCAGTATTTATGCTGTAAAATCTTACTGGTTTGTGTCTAACTTTATTTTCGTGGTTTCTCATTTCTCATCCTAGTTCCAGCTCGGATGCACAGTTACTCTGGGAACACATTAATGTTGACCCAACTTGCCAGTTAGTGTCAATTAGGACTTTCAATGGACTCCAGAATCAAATGTGCTGAGGACACTGAGCCAGCCTATCTGCAGGAGGCCCATATCTTAAAACTTCTTTGTAGAATTTTATTTTGGTTTAGAACTTATCATATTGGTGCAAAGCATTTTGGCTTTTCCTTAGTGTTAAGGATTAAAGAATACAGTTTTAAGAGGTGTAATATACTCACAGTCTATTTACAGGGACATTTTTTCTTGGTGAGAAATATGTGTAATAATCTCCTTGGCACCTGTCTCTACCATTCTAGCCCTTTTCTGTTACTTGTTCCCATCTTGAATCAAATGTGTTCATTCCACTATTCTCTTTTTAAATAATTCCATTGACCATTTGTTGCTTTCAGTTTTATATACAACATAAGAGTGAAATTATATGGTTCTAAACTTTTTCTGTCTGACTTATTTCACTTAGCATGATAGTCCAAGGCCCATCCGTGCTGTCCAAATGGCAGCGTTTCGTCTTTTCTCGTGGCTGAGTAGTACGCCATTGTGTGTGTGCACCACAGCTCCTCTCTCCAGGCCTCTATCAGAGGGCACTTTGGTTATTCCCATGTCTTGGCCACAGTGAATAAGTGCTGCGATGAACATATACATTGTAAATAAGTGTTTTCAATTTTTTTGGTAGGTACACAAGAAAATCAAACAAACAAAAACTCATAGATACAGACAATGGTATGGCGGTTACCAGAGGGAAGGGGGTGGGGATAGTGAAGAGGAAAGGGAGTGGAATATATGGTGAGGGGAGAAGACTTGACTTTGGATGGTAGGCACACGATGCAATGTACATACATTGTACACTTGAGACTGTACACTTGAGACTTATACAATTTTTATTAATCAGTGTCACTCCAATAAATTTAATTTAAAAAATCAGGTAAAAATATTAAAAAAATTGGAAATAAAACATTGGATTCCTATGACTTATAGGGTAATATGCAGACTTCTTTGAAGACCCTTGGCGAACCAGTCCCAACCAATCTGTCTGTACATCAGAATCAATTTCAAAATAAAGGGTGCTGCTTAGACCCCATACCAGGCCAATTAAGCCAATTAAGTAAGACTATCTGGGCATGGAACCATGGGATTAGAGAAATAAAACAAACCAAAACCTCCTTAGGTAATTCTGATGCTCAGTCAGCGCTGTGACACTCGGGCCTGGTGTATAGCTCATTGGTTCCCCTAAGTGCATGCAGAACACATGAAGGGCTAATGAAATTGGATTGCTTGGTTCTACCAACAGAGTTTCTGATTCAGTAGGTTTGGGATGGGGTCCTGTGATGAGCATTTCTGTCAGGTTCCCAGGTGATGCTGATGCTGCTTGTCTGGAGAACTCTCTCTGAGAACTGGCTTCAAGAATGGTTGAAACTTGGCTGTGCTTTAAAGTGATCTGAGGCCCACATTCCAGAGGACCAGCTTCTACACATTAAACATACCTAATAATATCACACTGTTTATGCTAAATTATTTAAAATAAATGACAGACATCATAACAAGACTGTGAGATCTTAAGAAGACTTCTTAACCTATGTCTCAGGATGTTGACTTAATACTGTTATTGTTATTTACTTAATATGTAGAGAAGTGAATTATGAAAGTCTGCCATCATCTCTCAGATGTCATATTTTCTTTGTAGAAATATTTGATTTTAAAGAACTTACTGCACAAAGGCTGAAGAAGAAGAGATATTTGGGAAAAGGAGGAGAGTCAAAGAAGACGCAAAGGACAATCCGAGAAGGAAAAAGAAGCAAGAACAGAAAAATACTTTTCACAAAACAAAATACGAAGAGTTTGGGATTGAAGACGAAATGAAGATTATGAGGTAAGATTATCTTTAATTGTACTTTATAGAGTAAGTATTCTTTCTCCTTATACAAATTGGCAGGTACCAAATTCAGTATTTCTTCTTAGTCTAAAGCCTTTTATTAATTGGATTTTAGTTTAATTTTCAGCATGGTACATATGTTCACATGTCTCAGTAGTTAAGTAATTTAAAATGGTATTTAGGAAGCAGTATCCTTCTCCTCAAAACTTCCACTTACTTTTCCCTGTTCCTAGAGGTAAGTAAATACTTCTTAGTAGCTTTTTTTCCTGGTAGGTATCTTTCCAGTCTTATTTTATGTAAATATAAAACACATGGACATGTTATTTCTGCCTCCACCCCTTTATTTCATAAAAGAGTCCATCATTTGTACCGTTACATGCTCTACAGTTTTCTCATAAAATAATCTTGGGTATATTTCTGTTTTTGGGATATAGCGAGATTTGTCATTCTGTTTCAACTACATATTTTGCTATTGTTTAGATGTTTCCTAATATCGTATCCTGAAGTCTTGTCACCCCTTTCATATAGTAAATTATTATACTGTAATCTGCACATTCAATTTTGATTTATCACTTGGATCTAAATAAATTTAAGTCACTGATTCTTCCAAGGTAGATTCAAGTATTCTACTTTTTTCTCTCTGCATTTGTATCATAACCACCAAACTTCCCTGAGGCAAATGGGTGCCTCTGACCAACTGGACCAAAGTGGGGAAAGTTGAGTTTGATGACAAGGCACATATAAGCAAATGTAAGAGATGATTATATTTCAAAATAAAATACAAATAAAATATAAAAGTTTTGATAAGCTGACCCCCATACATTTCTATCTTATTCCTTGTCTTGCCTCCATGGACTTTTATAGGAAGAATTCATATAAATTCAAAAAATTAGAGTTTGTCAAGACATATCATTCTTTAAAATCCTGCCTAATTTTAGTTACAAAATTCCCATGCCACCAGGTTGGTGGCACATCCATTTTTAATTATAATTAGGCTCCTCCCCCCGGGTCATATCAGAATTTGAGTGTGGTACCTTAAAACTTGAGGTCATTTTATCTCTGGTTCATCATGGTAATAAATAGTTGTAATACTTATCACGCAATATTATAATGATCCATGTACTTTTTTTTTTTTTTTTTACTCTGCAGTGAGTTTCTCTAAGGGAGGATTCCTACTTTATTCAATTTTGTATCATAGCATGAAACATAAATGTTTTGGGAATAAATCTTGGTTCAGGAGATACAACTGATGATTTGCAACAACTATACCCTTTGTAGTCATGATTTCCACATGAACACAGAAAAAAAGTAACAGAATTTATTATAATCCTTTGGCTTGTTTCCTTTAGCCTTACCCTTAATTTCTTTCTTATCTAGTGCTCTGGATTGATGCTTAATTGACACCGATTATATTTACTCAGCTCTGAGACATGTTTTTTCAGAAAAAAGACACTCCAGTGTAATACTATTTGGTCTTTGAATACCACATATTTTTTTCTAAGAAAACTCTCTTCTACATGTATCACCTCTTCAACATTTTCCATCTATCATCCTTTATTGAATCTGAAACCCAATATTAACTGACTGATTATATATATTAGTCAATGGTAGCTTTGGTTCTAACTGAGGACACATAATTCCCAATTCAGATCATGTCCCAGTTAATTATGCTGTGTCCTGATGTAACCAATTCAATTTTATATTTCATTACTTCCTTTTATTTATTTTGTAAAGATTTTATTTATTTATTATTAGAGAGAGGGGAAGGGAGGGAGAAAGAGAGGGAGAGAAACATCAATGTGTGGTTGCCTCTCACGTGGCCCTCACTGGGGACCTGGCCTGCAACCCAGGCATGTGCCCTGACTGACCGTCTGTTTCCCAGTCCTCGCTCAATCCATTGAGGTACTCCAGCCAGGGCTCATTACCTCCCTTTAGTGTGGAAAGTCTTTTCTAGTTAAGTCAGTCTTTCATTTTCTTATAAAATCCACTCTCTGACTTTTTCCTAGGGTATTCCCATAACCAAACACATTTTACACTCTTTTAGTACACAATTTAATATTTTCTTCTTTTCCCTACAACTCCTACATGAAGCCTACACAGAGCAACCTCACTGCAACATTTTCAGTTTCTGAAGTCTCTCGGCACTTGAGTGCTATGAAACTCTGTTTCAGGATTTTATTTCATGAACTTTATTTCACATGGAAATTTTATAAGTGTTTATGGAGTGGCTGTGGATACAATGATAGAGATTGACTAGAGAAAAATCTTTAATACTTTGGAGATACAAAAACTATTTTCTTCCATGAAGACCTGAGTTTGTGGATCAGGAGCTCCAGCAAATCAGTTTTCATTGATGTAGTCTTCAAGCATTTCCTTGATCTGTGATAGTGGAAAGAATAGAAAATTAAGATGGACTTGTTTTCCTGAGCAGTTATGATTCCTTCTCTTAGATCTGGGTAGTACAGTGCGCCCACAGAAACCAGTTAGTATAGTGGGAAACAAGATCCTTCTGATTATCAAATGAGCAATCCTATGAACTATCTGAGGTTTGACCATCAGTGGCCCTTCTGCAAACAAGTGCATTTTTCTATAATAAGTTGCACTATGAGCAATATCATGCCTATGAAGAATACTGAGCCAGAATTTTATGGAGGAGGTTTGAGGGACAAGACAAAGGGGTCTGACTGCATTTGTGAGGAATGTGAACTGCTTACCTTTGCTGCAAGGTGCGTTGTACTCAGCAATTGCAAATTCACCTGAATAAAAAGAAAATCATTAGGTGAAGTAAGAGGGCTAACAAACATTTATGGGATACAGGGCAGTGGTAGGATATTGTGGGAAAAATTGTATTGTGTCAGAAACATCAGCATCATTCATTTGATATACTGCGGGCTGCCTTACATTGTTAACTTTTCAAATATAGTTATGTTATGTTTCCCTTTACCCTACTTCTGAAGGGTAACAACACTGTTGTTCGGTGTTGTATTTATTTAAATCTAATGTCGTATAGTTGATTTAGTTCAAGAAAAGGGCACTAAATATCCTATAGGTGTTTTGTATTAGTTGATATATTTATACTATAGGCATTTTCTACTATGTATGGAGAGAGGGCAAACAGAGGAGAATCAGACTTGATAGAAACAAAACGAAGCTATGAGCCCTGTTAATATAATAAATTGCCCCTATAGATTTCCGAAATCTAAGTTTCTGTGATCAGGATTTAATTTCTATGTGAAGGTTGCTCACACTCACCTGTCTCATAGTAATCATAGACCTTCACTATGGCCGGTTTCAGATCTCTTACTGGGATATCTTGTAGAACTATGAAGGACAAGCTCAGTGTCTGATTTGTCACCTAGAAAGCAAAAGGGAATTAAATGAGCTTTCTTCTCTCTTCTTTGAATGAGTTTAAGTATTCATTTGCTTTTTGAAGAAAAAAAACTTTTTACAAATAAACTAGCAGAGTCCTTAATTGTTCAGAAAGCTCCCAGAGTAAAAGAACCCCCCTAAAAATTATTTCTTAAATAACTAAAACAATTCATATATTCCCATCAAAGCTAGTATATGACTTTGTTCACCGGGGGTGAATGATATATGATTTTTATTGGTTGAATCGCTATGTTCATTTTTGAATTTCCAGAGATTTGGCAGAGTTTCATTTCTTATCTTGTGGAAATATGTGTGTTGACTCAAAGAGGAATATAAAAGGTCAATCATTGTAGCCTTGTTTAAGTTTCATAAAGTTGTAAACTATAATATATTCATCAATCTCTAAATGAATAAACTATGCTACAGCATATAGCTATAAAATTACATTAGTTTAATGGTAGACTGGTTTTATTATTTTATGACCCAAGTCCTTGTTGAGATTGACAGAATTTTCCCCTTCTATATTATTGATATAATAATTGACTAACTCCATGTTACTTTCTTACATTACTCATTGGCTTCAAGATAACTTGAGGGCATAGTAAGCACATTTTGTGGAGAATTTCTTGCTGGTGGGGTCCTAGAAATATTCATATCCCAATATTATAATAAACCACTTCTTTACATAGTCCTAGGTGAAACGTATATAAAGAAGGAGAGGAGAACATTTACAGGAATTAATATTAGAATTCTCAAATATTTAGCATAGAAGTAATGTCTCCAAAATGCCTTTCTTTACTTCTCAGATACCCTCGTTAGGGGGATTATTATCTATGATTTTTGCAACTAGAGTGACAAGGCTCTCACCTTATCCAGGTAAATCAGAACATGGTTGCTGCTGACTTCTGTTCGGCTCACATCATTAGAGCTTTCAAGCTGAAGAAAAGTAAGACATTACAAATGGTAATAAACAGAAGAAAGCCCTGGGGAAACCCAGAGGAAAGAAGAACTTTTATTATCAAATTAAACCCGAGGGTAACATTTCTTCCAATATTTTTTTTTGTAACTAAAGACAACAATGTGGTAAAATTAAAAATAAAAGGTAATTGGGATGCAGGGTTTAATATTAGTAAAAATCATGGCCTATGTGTAGACCTGATTTATTTGAAGAAAAGGGAACTAAATATTCCAAACTTGGGAATTATCAATATTTCAAGGTTTAATTCACATTCTATTCCTTAATAAAGGAGATTTTTTTCTTCTTTTGCTTGCTCAAACTTAAAGCAATCTCATTTTGTCTGAACTTCAGTAATACTTATAGTTTATATCAATCTGTCATTTTCATATTTTTTCACTGGTTCATATGTATATGCTTTACTTTCAAGATAATGAAAGTAGGAACCTGATGACTTTTTTTCTAGTAGGTGTGGCTTCTAGCAGTGCATCATGCACATGGTGGGCACGTGGGCACCGATAAAAACACGCTAAATTATATTTCTGCAATTGGGGAAAGTACCAGTCTTTCGCAGAGGCCGATTTAATAGGATTATAATATTTACATTGTCTTAGTCTGGAGATATATAAAACAGTAAATAAAATAGGGAATCCTGGGCTCGTAATAAACCTACCATTTTCACTGTTGGTTTCAGGGGAATGAAGCCAGATACCATCTTCACATCAACAATCGCCATGTTGGAGGCAGGACGCTTCCCGGTGTAACTGACGATCCAGGGAAAAAAGGAAGAATTGGGGTCTTGTTATTAAATTGTCTTTTAAAAATTTCTCTACAGTAAGCCCTGAAAAGTACATGGGAATTTTCCTAAATATCCTACCCAAATGATTCAGAAAACTGGCTCTGCCTTAGAATCTTCAGAGATCCTGTTAAAGCCACAGAGAGCAGGCCTACTTTAGACCCGATGAATTAGAATTTCACACGTGTGGACTCTGCGGATGTGTGTTTGAAGAAAGCTCCACAAATGATGCACAACTGTGCACGAGACCTCTACTCTATGTCAGTTTTTTGTTACATATTCATTATCTTAACTTTTATCCTGAATACTGTTTCCAACCAGGTTAATATATTTTTGGAAACAGATACTTTTTTTGTCCATTGAGGCATTTTTTTTTTAAGATTTTTATTTATTTATTTTTAGAGAGAGGAGAAGGGAGGGAGATAGAGAGGGAGAGAAACAGCAATGTATGGTTGCCTCTCACATGGCCCTCACTGGGGACCAGGCCCACAACCCAGGCATGTGCCCCAACTGGGAATCAAACCGGGACCCTCTGGTTCCCAGCCCGCGCTCAATCCACTGAGCTACACCAGCCAGGGCTGAGGCATTTTATTTCCATGTATGTATTACATCCCTAGAAAAAGAATCCCAGGGTTTTCCTGCCTGTGTGTATTCGTCTTGCTTCTTCATGGTCCATGATGCCCACTGAGGCTGTTGTACAATGAAACCAAAATGAAACCGTACAATGAAGCAGGATGTTCTGCCATTTTTCTAGATCTCTGAGCTGCACATCAAATCTGGGGCTGATTACTCCACACTTGTTTAACCTGCCTGTGAGGTTCACAACAATTTTCCCAGCTCTGTGGTCATCAATAATTTCAAATCCACCAAAGTACCCTGCTTCATCATCACATTTAGAAACCAGACAATGACTTTGGAGCACAGCCTAGTAAGAATCTGGCATTTGCCACTCTTTTCAGCAGTGTTGATACTCAGAGAATATCAGCCAGGAAATTCATGCACACCATTATGGTGGCATGAAAAGATGGCAGAAAGAGCTATAAACATATTTCTTGTAAGTCCTGTAGTTATTTGAATATTGTTGATATAGATGTATTTTTTCTTAAGCTGATATTTTTGGTATATAATCTGATATTTAATTATTGCCAGTAGAAATTCTAACTAGAGTCATGACTAGCATTCTAGTCATGTGTCTCAAGAACTCCTCAGCTTGCTTTTTCTTCCCTGGCTGCTTGAAGACTGGCCACCATTGTGAAGGACACAATTTCCAGACCAACACATTACTTCAGCAGAAACAAATGGTCATTGACATCCTGCACTCTGGGAAGGCAACAGTACCTAAGACAAAAATTTGGGAAAAAGTAGCCAAAATATGTAAGACCACACCAGATATTATCTTTGTGTTTGGACTCAGAACCCATCTGGGTGGTGGCAGGATGACTGGCTTTGGCATGATTTATGATTCCTTGAATTGCACGAAGGAAAATGAACCCAAACATAGGCCTGCAAGACATGGCCTGCGTGAGAAGAAGACCTCATGAAACGGAGAAAGGAATGCAAGAACAGGATGAAGAAAATCAGGGGGACTGCCAAGGTCAATGTTGCTGCTGGCGAAAGTGAGCTGGAGATTGGACAACAGAAGGAGCGAGAGTCTTTAGTGACTTTATCTATGGTGACGATTGTGCAGAGTTTTCATGAGAGGATTCATAAACTAAGAACTTTTAAAAAAATGAAAAAATTCCTCATCTCTGTTCTGGATAGAGCAAGAATAATATAGTATTTCATTATAGTAGAATAAAATTAAGATGAATCATTTCATTATACTGAAATCAGAAATTCAGGTCAAAGGCAAGGGGTATGTTCTTTTTTTTTTAGTTATTATTGAGGGAAAATAATAACCTTTAAATAGTGGTGTGACAATAATAGATTCTGGATGTCAGGAATGTAGAATATAAACCTCATCACAGAAATCCTGTGTCAATGTGAGAACACACCACTTTTTTGATGAATGTAGTACAAACATTTGCCACCTCAGTGCTCTGCTCAATGAGGAAGCCCAGTAAGAAGACCACTTGTTACACTCAGAATTAGGTGATTCGGTCAGCAGGTCTTACCTGACATTCAGGGAGACATGGAAGCTGGTGTGGGCTTGGTGTCCGTCACAAGTTTGGGGCAGAGTCTGCACCTCCAAGGCAAATGGAAATTCTTCTTTTTCTGGGAGAATATTGTATTTCAAGGATGTCTGTGGAAGATCAAAGACAAAAATCTTGTTTCTCCCTTCGTAAGTATTTCTCCCATCTTCCTCAACTCTTTTTGGTTTGTTCCATCATTTCCTGAATTAGGACTTTTCAGTGAGAATGGTTATTTTTTTTTAACGATTTTATTTATTTGTTTTTAGAGAGAGGGGAAGGGCAAGAGAAACAGGGAGAGAAACACTGATATGTGAGAGAAACATCAAGTGGTTACCTCTCGAATGCTCCCCACTTGTGACCTGGCCCACAACCCAGGCATATGCCATGACCAGGAATTGAGCTGGCAACCTTTCATTTGCAAGCTGGCGCTGAATCCACTGAGCCACACCAGCCAGGGTGAGAATGGTTACTGTTGACACTCTGCCTTCATCTGTCCCAAGAGTCTCACCTGGAGGTAGACACACCCTTCTCCTGTCGCTGTCATGCTGTATTCTCCAGGCACCTTTGGCAATGAGATCTGCTGTAGTAGCAAGCGGTTGCTGTTGTCTACTTGGAAATCTGTGGAAAATGTCCCTGAAGATTGGATGGTTACTTGTACAGCCTTCCCAGTCTTGGTGAAAGTGGCTGCTCCATATTTGGACAAAGCATAGAGAGCCACCACTGTGTCCTGAGAGAGACAAGTGAGAGAACCACTTACGTATGATAAAGCTTTGAGGACTCAGAGGCCCATGTTAGCTGCCACAAAGGGGCTTTGATTTCCTGTTTTGTATTTTCCTGACTTCTTAAATATTGGAGTTCTAATTTTAATATTGGTTTTCATCCTTAAATAGATGACAGCACCGTAACATTCACATATCTGCCTTTGACTATATACACTAAAGTTTGTTTTATTTCCCAGAAAATTGACCTTTTTCTCTGTTTAAATATACATGGGATATAAAATGTAGAAGATATATGTGAATGGGAATCATTTGTTGGAATTAGTTATTTGCTTAAGATATTTTTTTTGAGTGAATAATGTTTTTTCTTCATCAGACAAAGAGTTTTTTGGGTCAGAAATATTATACAGCTTAGTCATAGCCAAGCATTTTTCTTTTGGATGATTCCTAAGTATTCATTACCTTGTGTATTAAAAATCTAGATTATCTAAATAATTTTCTTTCACTTTCAATATACGTATTGAGAAAAAGAATGAAAACAAGTTCAGTTGTCACTCTTAAAGCACTTGAACACTGGACAACTGTGGTCATATCTGCCACCGTCCAACCAAAGGTCAGCTGGGCTCTCACCCTCCAATTAAATTCTGCTCTGCTGCAGAGGTCAGTGCCCTGCAAGAGCCCCGTGTTTTTTGCAGCCATGATCAAGGTCATGTTTCCGTTTCCCCAAAGAAAATAATAATTAAGAGTAAGTATAATGATCTCTTTGGTATGTTGACATTTTTACTTGGCTTTTCCTTTTTTACTGGAAGTTTGAATTCTCATATTCATGCTCCTGTTTTAAATTCTCATCAACACTCAATGTGGATGACGTCCTTTAAATAACATATTTCTAAGAAATGAATACTAACTATTCTAACAACATTATTCAGTTTTTTTCCATTCACATGGAGAAATAAAACATCAAGGACAATGGAGAAAGGATGGAATGTCATTTTTTTCATAGGCGTATAGGCTAACATCTAAATTCCCTGAAGATAAATTCCACATACTGATGCATTTTTTAGATATAAAATTCATACCTAAAGTTAGGCTCGGGAGGTTGGATCAACAAAGATACTTCTTTATGCTTCCATGAGTAAGTGGACAGAAGAAGCATGAAATGTATCTGTTGTAGAAGAAACCAGTTAAAGGAGACCTAAGAATGAAGGAATTTTCAGGGAGAGATGATTGGGTTTTGAGTAGTATTCCTGGAATATTCTGGAAGAACCTCTTATGACTTCCAAAAGATTGATAGGGTTTTAAATCCATTCTGCTATGGCTATTGATAGAGGTGCCCCGTTGATGCTTTAGGGAGGCAGAGTTGTTACTGGAAGGAAGACACTGTGATAATAACACATGGATGTGTACAGAGTTCTTGGCATTTTCTCTGTAGCTCTCTTTGACTTTTATTTTTCTTTATTTCTCACTATCCTTGAATTCTAATAATATTTTCTTCATTTCAAGTTATTGTCACCTTTATGTTTTATTCTTGGGTATGTTTTTATCTTGTTCAAACCTTCTTATACCTAAAGGTGAAGTAAAAGGTCCTGGGAAACTATTGTACACACCTGGGTGGAGGAGAAGCCCCCTTGAGAATTCTGTTGCTTTGTGATCCATTTCACAATGTGTGATGCAGAAGTCAGCTCCTCCGAGGTTGGGGCAGGGTCGGCGACGAGGTGAGCGAGGAGCACGTAGGACGTCATCTCCACCTCAGCAGAGGGAGCCTGGGGTTCATAAAAATACTCCACTGGTGCCTGGGGTTTCTGAGGTCGTGTCCAGTGAACAGAATTATCTGGGAGTGAGAAAAATAAATTTATAAGTGGCTACATATTCTCGTTTAATTTAAGGTGAAAATACCTAAGCCAGAGCTGAAATGAGGACTGCATTCCTATGATACCCTCTTGAACCTTATCTAAATGATTTCCTTCTCTGTAAACCTGAGCATGGCTTGTTTCAGCCAGGTTAAGGAAGGAAATGTTGCTCGAGTCAGAAGCCCATAGCCATCTAAGTTTTCAAACAGTTGCTATTGCTGAGTTGGTGACAGAGCAAAAGAGCAGAACAAGTTCTCTCACTGGTGGTCATACTTCCTTATTTCTGACATTTCCCAGACCTAATCTGAGGTTTGTTAAATTTTTTATAAAGCCTGCCTTTGCAGGGGTGTCCAACCCATGGCCTGTGGGCTGCACGTGCTCCAACCAGGATGATAATGAATGTGGTCCAACACAAAATTGTAACTTTATTTTAAACCTTTTTTTTTTGCTCACCAGTTTTCGTTAGTGTTTGTGTATTTAATGTGTGGCCCAAGACAACTCTTCTTTTTCCAGTGTGGCCCAGGGACACCGAAAGGTTGGACACCTCTGCTAGGGTCTTCTTGTGAAGATTACAGATCACTTGACATAATGGAGTTCATGCTCACTAGATTGGAAAAAAATGGAGTGATCCTTAAAATACCAAATACTGACAAGGGTGTGAAATAATGGGAGCCTATTTACACTGCTGTGGGAAGTCAACTGCTCTTTGGAAGGCAGTATGGCAATATCCAGCAGAGGGGAAGACGTGCTTAGCCTACTGTTCAGCAATTACA